>VSDK01003329.1:252580-262635 GCA_009767595.1 Symbiodinium kawagutii | reverse complement strand
CACGACACTGCCAGTGTCAAGGCAGTGAAGGCTTTTGGCCGCCAAGTGCCGACGTTGGGCCTTGGGGCTGCCAGCAGTTTTTGGTGGGGGATTCCGCAGTTTTGTGGATGGGGGAACTTCCTTGCCACGGGGTTTTGATCCAAAAGGGATCCAAAGTTTTCATAAGAGCGGAAGGGGAAACGTCAGTACCGCTGGAAAAGCGGGAAGGAACACCCTTCTAAGACCGCACTTGGCTCACTCTTCCCGGAAGCGGAAAGGTGAGGGGGAGCTTGTGCGGTGAAATTCGATTGCATAAATCGAGAAGTGTACCAAGTTTCTCAAAGACTTCAAGTGTCACATGACGTGGCATTTTGGCTCAAGTTTGGCTCAAGAAAAAAGGAGCTGCTGCGCTTTCCGTGGTGGCTACCAGCCACTGCGTGACCCCGGGGGGGCCCGTTTTACCCCACGAGAGTATATCATTGTAATTCCCAAACGGGGTATGCGGGTCCGCTCCTATAAATTTACAGGTAAAGCGGGTCCGCCGTCGGCGGCCCCAGGTCCGCCGGCAACCACATGCTATGGTATTTCACACGTTTTGCGGGTCCGCCGCGGGTCCGCCTATGTAAATTACCATACATTGGGGTCCGCCGTCAGGAAAATATATTGGTATCTCCAACGTGTTGCCGGTCCGCCGCGGGTCCGCCTATGTAAATCACCATACATTGGGGTCCGCCGTCAGCAAAATATATTGGTATTTCCAACGTTTTGCGGGCCCGCCGCAGGTCCGCCCCTGTACAGCGCCATAGAAATGCACGCGCGCCCATGCTCCTTTTGTCTCGCTGCTGTTTCCCATCATCGCTTCAATGCGCGAAGCGCCAACAAGGGCACAAAGCGGTCCAAAAAGCGAGGGCGCTTTTAAGCGGGATTCACAGCTTCACGCACATGGTCCCTCACAATATATATATATATACTCAGATGTGCATGTATACATGTTTATACTATTATTGTATGCTACGTGGTAAGACATGCTTCGGAGTTTTCGCGCATGCTGAAACAGTGCCCGCAGTTGCTCTGGGTGCTCAAGCCAACCATGCTCGTGATTTCTTCAATCGATTCAGAGACTCTCCTCGGATGCACCAGCGTGGTATCAGTGGTGGTCCAAGGGTGGACTCCCAGCAGACTCTGAAAACTGGTTCATCTTTCACAATTCCAAGATGTCTCAGGCGTCTGGAGTGTCGCAAGACTGTTTATTTTCAGACATGTGCTCCTCATGTGTTCTTTCCCCTTCTCTTTCAAAAACTTTGGATTACAACAGTTATTCTAAATGATTCAAACAGGTCGGTATTACATTGAATACCGAAACCTATTGAATTCAAGCATTGCTATTTCTGTTACTTTTTCCTTCTCCTTTTCTGCTGGAAACAGCTGCGTGGTCGCCAAGCGACGGTTCGAAGTCAGGCGGAAGGCAGCCGAGGCCTCGGGAGGCTTTCAACAAACTGATGCCAAGCAGCTAATGGAACCTGGGGAAGCTGTGGAAGCTACAGATATGTCCCATCTTTATATGGTGCCATGTGTTGAATGATTTAAAAGAAACATGAAATCTCATGAATTACATCATTTTAGAGCTGTACTTATGTTTGGGACCTATTGCAGTCTATTGCTATTCATTGGATCGTTCCGAATTTTCATTTAGGACCAGGGATTGGTTTGATGACCTCCAAAATATGTCGTCTTCGAACTCTTCGTGACACGATATTCACATGTACATACTTATACACATTTTACCTCAAGGAGTACTTTTCTTGACACCTTTTCTTGACACCTGTCAACCTATACTATACACAACTACACGCTATACTTCTCAGCTTCTTTGGTTAGGCTTGTTCTGAGGTCTACAACTTCTCCCTCGGAACATTCTTCAATCTTCTTCACACATATGCCCAACTGTTTGTATGCGCGTGGGCAACGAAGATAGGGCATGGGCTTTGAGCATCCCGAGCCATCTCCTGCTCCATCCTGGAAACATCGAAATTTGTTGCAACTTTCTCTTGCAAAAACAAGCAGAACAGGGAAAAGAATGGAAAACATGCAACACTGTGACCCTGCAAGTTCTGCAGTGCTGTATCTCTCTGAAGATTTTGCACAGCGATCCAACGAATTGAATTTGTTCTGCCTTCGTGCCAACTCCTCTGCCTAAGAACTCCGTGAGACTCCAAAACAACAGATTCTGCACATCCAATTGCACAGCTTCCAAACTTGGCTAAGAAATCAGAAAATCAGAAAATCAGAAATCCAATTCCTATACTCACTCTTCTTACCACGTCTCGGAAACTCAACGCATTCCTACTTCTCGATCTCACGCAGCCGTACTTTGCCTCTGCTATGTAGTTTGAGCTGATTTGAGCTGAACATGACAACTGCTCGCAGTGAAGGAGACTGCAATTTGAAAGCGAAGTGAGGACTGGACGGTTTCCCCAGTCTCCTGACTTCTCTTGATGATCTTGTCATCCTTAGCGGCGAAAGAGCAACTGATTTCAATATTGATCTGTGTGATTCAGTGATTCATTCATCACTTCAAGGAAGCATTTTTTCACTTCAAGTGCCAGTTTCCATCCAGTACATGTTCACTCCTGTCTGGGTCTGACCATCTGCTGCCAGAATGATCAGCGCTCCGGCATATTGAGCCGGGCATCAATGTCTGTCACATTACGGACGAAAGTGACATCGTAGCCCAAATGCCTTGGAAGCAAGTCACTTCAACAAAACTGCAGCGAAAAAGGAAATACTTCACAGCATCACCTGCCTCAAGAAGCGAGACACAAGATCAAAGAAGACCATGACGCGTGCATGGCCTGAACGGAAGCGTGTTTCTCGATGTGTTTGGTTCCTAGGTCAAATGTTTTCATTCAAGCAGGTCCACTCACTTCTGGAGCTGATCTCTCCACAGCTGCTTTGATCCAAAGCTATCTCTAGTTTTGATATTAAGAGTGGCAAGAAATAAGACCGCACCATGCCTTCTGATCATTTCTCGCCGTCAGGACGGGAGGAATCATCTAGAGATATATAATCACATGCACATACATAAATATATGTACAGATAGATAGATTGATAGATTGATAGATCGATAGATGGATATTGATAGATTGATAGATTGATTGATTGATAGATTGATTGATAGATAAAACAGTTGCATTCAGTTCTATCCATCTCCAACCTCTCCAGTTGTCTGGCAGCATTCCAAGCTGCCTAAATGGCACAGGTCGTAGACAGTGACGCCACCTCAGCATGGAGGCCTCCATAAAATCCATGAAGCTTGAGGCAATTTGAGGTGCATCGGGACACGTCCTGGCAGTGAACTTAGCCTCTGGCAGACGTACATCTTCACCTTGCCAGGCTCCAGGGTCTGAAACCTGAGCAGCAAAAGCAGATGCGGTAGCCTCTCTCTCTAAACACTTTCCAGATCTTTCCAACGAATGTCATCTAAAGCCCTTCACCCCGGTCTACAGTTTATGTTTAAACGAATGTATTCTAAGAAATGTATTCTCCTCGTTCCGCTTATCTGATCATGCCACCAAATGAATCTCAGCTCTATAGCTCTCTTGGCTTCGTGGCACTTGGAAGCTCGGCCCATCTCAGAGCCCTTGGGGCTCCAAACGTTTCTTTACTTCGACTGAGCCTTGACTTAGGCTGAAGTGATTTGAAGACACTGGACTTCTATGGACTTCTGCTATTCGCAATTTGCTGAGCAGAATGTGCTAAGATGTGCCAAGCTATAAAGTTAAGGCTTCATGAAGGCGACGAGATTATCATGACAGGATCATGCAGCTCTTTCAGAAGTTCTCCGCTCGTCTCTTGCTTTCGCAGCAGTTCTCACCTTTTCTCTCTCTTCCTCCTTTCTATTCTTCCTTTCTCAACTCCTCCTTTCTTATCCTTTCTATTCCTTTCTGTATTCCTTTTTTGTCTCTGGCTTTCTTCTCCTTTCTTCTCCTTTCTTTTCCTTTCTGAGCTGCCAACGTGTTGTAGATCTGCAGCTCCGGTCCAGAGTCCTGGGTGGTCTTGGGGGTCTTGGTGGTCTCGGTGTGGTTGTTTGCCTCGCGAGCGACAGCCATGGTAAGCTTCACAAAAGTCTGTGGCACCGTCGGATGTTTTGACTCCTAACCTCCTCGACCTTGCCGCCAGCTTTGAGCATTGCAACCTTTTTGTTCATCAACTTGAACCTCAGCACAGCCGCATATCTTCAAGACACACCTGGGAAGCTTCTTCATTGACGCATCAGCAGCTTAAGTACTTCATTTTGAACTTTTGTCAAGTTGGTTGCTGAGGCGGGTGCATGTTGAAGAAACCGTTGTTGCGTCCCGGAGTGAGGGCAGCTGAAATTCCAGAGGCCTTCTCAAAAGACATGGGAACAAGTCCATCATGAGAAATCCAAGCTTTGAGAAAGCCATTTCAATCATGGAATTTCTACAAACTCAGCTGCTACGCTCACTTTGTACCCGAAAAAACCTGTCTCTGTGAGTCTGCAACACTATGTAAGAAGGGTCAGAGGAAACCGAATAAACCAATCAAGTCATATGCACATACAAATACATGGCATCCACAAATCCCGGCCACCCGGTTGTTCCATCTGTTCCCTGCACCTTGATGAATTCTGGCTGAACACCAGCGATCTCTTCTGGTGTGCAGCCACTCAAACACAGAACCAGCAGCGCCACCAAACCTTGCACCCATGTGAAAGCCAGTCGTGGATGGCCTGTTGTGAACTGGAGAGCTACTGCAGTGTTTCATTTCGAGGCTGGAGCCTTTGGAGATCAGGGCATCCGAATCTCCTTGAAATGTGACAGTGCCATCTTCTTCCAAAGTCGCATGAACCTCAGGATGTGCAGTGCTAAGTTGCCCTAGAGACATGAGTGTCTGGCGAGGTCGAACACAATTTGGACCAACTGGGTTCAGTTTCTCCACTTTGATCCAAAACTTTCCAGAATTAGTATGAGCGAGTGCCAAAGAATACGAAAGTCTTGAGATCTACTGAGTGTTTCCCTCGTATGGACCGTAACCCTTCCCTTAAGCAGCTGGCATGAACGACGCTCAGACATCCTGGGACCTTGTTCTCCGGGACTTTGAGCTCGTCGGCCATGGGCTTCAGCCTGGCAGGTTTCTGTAGCGTTACGAAACCGTAGTGACAAAGACATCAGGGTGAAGAATGTGAAGAATGTGAAGATTGTGAAGGTGAGTGCTGATTTCACAAAAGTCAATGACTGTCAAATAATCGCTAATGATGATCTACTGATTGGAATTGATGTGTGGTTCTGGTTTTGAACCAAGCACCGATTCCGAAACCAGCCACTGAGGTTGCAGCTTTCCAGCCAATGCCATGAGCTGCTGATATCCTCAAAACCACGTCACTGTGAGGGACGTCTACTTTACTTTGGTTGCTGAATCTCGATATGCCAAATGAAAAACTGCAAAGCAGTTGTGCCAAATATGCTGATAGGCATCAATTTTGACGGCGGGAAAGGTCATTTGTGAAGCAAGCTTGAAATAGGAATCTGGGGGTGTTTTCTGCCCATAGAGCATATGGTTTCTAGAAAGATGGTTCCAACAGTGTCACTGCATTGTGCATTAGAGTTTCTGCCAAGCTTCGCATGCGGTCATTGGGCAAAGCTGACAAAGCACTGGCCATGCCAGCGAGCTTCGGTGGCAAGCCTGAATCCAAAGAGTTCAGAGCACTTTTGGACCTCTTCTTAGATTCTTACTTGGAAAAAAATCAAATCCAAATCCACTTCATCTGACATTTAAAATCTATGAAGTTTATGCATAAAATATATATATATATATACATAATCTCTAAAAATACAGCTTTTTTCCAAGGTGACGACACTGGGATGCCACGCCGAATTCCCCGGGGGACACGGCACAACGATGGACACGAAGCGTTCGCGCTCGTCTTCTCTTGGAGGTCTGGAGCCGAAGCCACGTTCCGACGGCCGAACTTCCCACGGAAAGTGGCTTCGCATTGGGAAACCCAAAAAGTTGGGAAATTCGTTTCTGAAACCCAATGCGTAGGAACCCCTTCAAAGGTTTCTTGGGAAACACCTGTGGAAACCCCTGTGGAAACCCACTGACCCTTTTAAAAGATAGATCGGAAATGCGTGGGATTGCGTGGGAACCCAATATGTTGGGAAAGCTGTTGAAAAATGCTTAGGAACCCAAAGGTCAGTTGAGAGCAGACAACACAGAAATGGACGCGTCAACAAACACCACCAGTTTTGGGAGTACCAATTTCATTGCAGAAATCCAAAAAGATCCAAGCAATTCCAAGCACCTATCAGAGTTGTCAAGACAAAACAGAATGCCATGTGCCTCGATGCATCCACTGACTCCAAGGACCATTCCTCCTGAGACACGGAAGGGCTTTGTACCCTCCTCCAACAAAGCTTTGTACCTAGTTCTGCCACGACTCCGCTCTTTCACAGACGACCTCTAGCAATCTAGGTATGAGTGCTGGCTGGATTGGATGATATATTGTTTGGCCTGCAACCGTCATCGCATTGGCTGAAAAATCGCTCAAGGCAGACTGCCTCGCGACAAGTGCCAAGTATCAAAATCTGAGATGGAGAGAGCATGAGGGAAAGAGCGCCAGAGCGTGAGGGCTAAGGTACAAAATTCTTGTTAACACAAATTTTCCAGGAGCAAGCCATCCAAGCTGCAGTGCTTCATGTCGAACTGGCAACTTCTCTACCATTGGTCACATCTTTAGTATGTTTTGACTTGGAGGACATTGTATTTTCATTGTGTAACCAAGATTGATTTGTGTCAAGGACCCCCGTTGACTGATGCTTGTATACAGTTCCTACAACGTATTTAGGGATCTACAAACTAATAGCATGGAATGAACCCATCGAATGAACGCATGGAACGAACGCATGGCTTGAGATCAAATCCATTGAAATCACTGTCTCGAGCGCCTTGTGGAAAACCGGGGTGTGCGACTTGGAGTCGCGCCAGGAGCCGTGCGATGTCCGGGGCTGGGCCTGCCACTGAAGCAACACTTTCCTCAAAGAAAACGCAGGACCCCAAGACACAAACAGCACTGATCACCGGGCTTTTAAAGCAGGATGCTTTCAAAATCCCAAAAAAAAAACGCCTTAAAAAATGAGCATTTGAAAACCTGGGGGCTTGTAGCAGTCCTCAATTCTCCAAATTTGACTCTCGAAGTGCTAATTTACACTGAAAAGAGTTGTTCTTTAAAAGCCAACAAGATACAGGAAAACGATCTTTGGGAAAGCACTTGCAGATGTTTGCAAAGGTGCCAAGGGCACAAGTTGTAAGCGAAAAAAGAGAGGAGATCTCAGAAGTGTTTATCAGGTGAGCTGTGAGCCACCGTGCAGTCTTCCACTCCTTCCTAGCCCCAACAGTCGACCTTTGTTCAAAGATGTTCAAAGATGTTCAAAGTCCGAAAGCAACACAAATTCCTTGGGTTCTGAGATGCACCCGAGCCTCAGAAAGGCTTCCGTAGGAGTTTCCACAGCCAGGGAGCTGCCCATCTTACCACCTCTTGGGCTACCTATCCAGGCTATCCTACTTGGTCCAAAGCTGCAAAGGCTCCTTGATGCTTCTTGATGCTCCTTGATGCTCCTTGCTGTTCCTTGTCTTCATTTCATTTTGGCACTCCCAGGTCCCGAGTGTGGCAGCATCTCAGAAGGATCCCAGCACAGGGCAAGTTCCAATGCAAATTCATACTACATAGGCAGTTCACACCAGGACTTCAACGCGGACTTTGTCCATTTCTTCATTTCCTCATCTTTCTCGATGGGTCAAAGTCTTTGTGGCGGGGACCTTTGCACCCGCTGAAAGGCACTGGCTTTCTGGCCAAGGATGCGGACATGTGTCACCCAGTAAGCCTAGATCCAAGGTGAACCTGTGAAGCTAGGAATAAAAAAGTAAGCGTATCAAGATGACTGAAATTATGTTGCAAAAAGCAGTGGGGCTTCTCTGGGCTTTTGCTGGAATTGGCTTGCATCAAATGGCATTGGCCGCGAACAATGCTTTCTGTGTCCCGAGAATTCTATTGGTCTTGGTATATCTTGGTGCTTTCTGCACATGTGCTTTACTCTACTTATATCATAACTCTTTATTATGACTCTTTTTATTAATCTTAGTCTTACAGAACTAATACTATTCTACTAGATTCCATTCTCCTCTTATATATTGTAGTTTTACTTATTCTCCTCTTATAGATTATTTTACTCTCATATTCTGTTTCGCTTCTGCTCTTCCGCTTCCTTTCGCCTTTCTAAGCTCCGAGCGCCCAAACTTCACCATGGGCCACGGTAGCTGGAGCTCCGTCACTAGCATAGCCTGGTGCCTTTTGGCGCCGTCGGGGACCAGCCCCACTGCACCCTGCGCTATAGCAGCAGCTGTAGCTCTGCTGCGCAAAAAAGAATTCATTTGCCAAATAGTCCGTGCTACGTTTGTGGCTACACTTTTTTTGGGGTCAACACATGGGAATAAATCTTCACTCAGCAGGGTTAAAAAGGAGTCTTCTGCCGGGTTCATCGCAGCCTCAACCTGCCACGGACTGAGAACGTGCAAATATTGATTTCCAGGAGGATGATATCTGTGAGATCTTGCTATCTCAATCTAGGCGCCCACCTTCCCCATAATCCAACTGCGACTGGATGATGCTTTCACTGCTTTGGCTTGAAGAAATAAGGAGTGCAACTACTGCCTTTGATAAGTTGCTTTGTCAATTTCTTATAACTAGGACTGCAACGATTGTCGGAATCTGCTGCCAAAAGAGCCTTGCCCATCTCACTTTTTGTTGGCCTCAGACCAGCAGGAAGCTTGTTTTTCCAACACATGTCGAGTAGGAAAAAATGCAAAGGAGTTTTTTAGAATAAGATGAGGCCGCCGAGGCCAATCTGAACCCAGAATTGAACGACTCTATAGAAACTCACAGAACTAGAGGATCTTCCGTTGTGCAGAAAAGTATTTGCAAGATCTCGTTTGAAGATTGTTGACCCAAATCCGATTAGCTCCAGCCTTTGACATCTCCGCCCCAACAAAACCGAAGATGTCTTCTTTCTCGTTGTCCTGCTATGCGGCACTTTGGCGACAAGTGCCACACTTGGTGCTTTCAGGGAGCCCGTGTGGGGAAGCACCAACAGAAAAACAGGGAATCTAATGGAAGTTCTATTGGAATCTACCCCACTTCTGGAGCTGAAATCTCAACACGATGCCATCCCCAAAGCACCCAGCAGCTGGCAATTGTGGAACGCGCTAAGCCTTCCATGCAGAAAAGTCTCGGCATGTCGACAGCATGTATACATTGCTAAAAGAGCAGAGTTCGAAAATCAAAGCCTTTGCAATAAAGGCAACAAAGAGAAATCAATAGAGACAAGAGAAATTACTTTACTTCGAGTGATCCCCACCATGACATGTCAAATCAGCTTGTTGGCTGCACTTTTGTCTGCATATTAACATGTCAGTCGGCAGACATGCAACTAGCTGTGCCGATCATTAGTTTCACCTGGCACGTCATTATGCATGTCAGTCTGTCACACAGCATATCAACACGTCAGTTGGCAGTGTGAAGTACACTCCAGAGCTCTCAACACGTTTGCTTAAACATGCCCAAACATGGCAGTGAACCACCTGAGCCAAAGCATTTGCTTCACCTGGCAGGTCATTGTGCATGTCAGTCTGTCACACAGCATATCAACATGTCAGTTGGCAGTGTGACGTACACTCCAGAGCTCTCAACACGTTTGCTTAAACATGCCCAAACATGGCAGTGAACCACCTGAGCCAAAGCATTAGGTTTGCTTAAACATGCCCAAACATGGCAGTGAACCACCTGAGCCAAAGCATTTGCTTCACCTGGCAGGTCATTGTGCATGTCAGTCTGTCAAACAGCATATCAACATGTCAGTCGGCAGAAATGTGCAGTGCTTGCAGTGAAGACCCTTCAATCAGGCTGATTGCCCGGCCATCCGGAAAACAATGTTGCCCAGACACGGTCCGCCAGAGATGGAAAAGAAAACAAAAAAAGGCCCCGACCTTTCTGTAGAGCCCC
>VSDK01003329.1:232681-251471 GCA_009767595.1 Symbiodinium kawagutii | reverse complement strand
CGGTTGAGGTCCGGCAGCCACCACTAGTCGCGCTTGGTCGCGGTTGAGGTCCGGCAGCCACCAGCAGGCATACATGATCGTGGTTGAGGTCCGGCAGCAACCACTGGTCGCGCTTGGTCGTGGTTGAGGTCCGGCGAGAGGAGGAGAAGGAGGAGACAAGGAGAGGAAGGAGAGGAAGGAGAAGAGGGAGGAGAAGTCAACTCTGATAAAATCTAACAACCCTCACCTGACAGGTGGGGAAAAAAAGAAGTTTCAAAACATTTGTCTTTACATCTGCAAAGTGTTGGCACCAAAGTTGTGCTGTCAGAGTTGATGTCTGGCTCCTTCGGCAGCACAGCGCCAGCACCCAAAGTGCCTGCTTCCAACCCTGAAATCATGGCACATCATGGCACATCATGGCACTTGATCAATTGCTTTAGAGTCTAAATGTTCAAAACACTTCAAGCACTATTAATCGCGATGATATATTAAGCATTCATAATTGAATTGAAATGAAACATTTAAGCACTTGAAACACTTCTTTCACCACTCCACTCTTCACTTAACCATCTAGCATACTTATGGTTCAGTGATGAATGTATGAAGCATAACTTCTAAGCATTCAACTCAAAAGTATTACTTCATCTAATTTAATATCATTCATTTGACTTCGTTTAACTATTTATCTTAACTCATAAGTATTTTTATGTTTCTTTCATGAACCACTTCACTTTGAACACATCACTTGGAGCACGTCACCGTGGCCTGTCTTCGCTCCAGGGGCCGTTGCCGCAGTCGCAGCAGTCGCAGCAGTCGCAGCAGTCGCCGCAGTCGCAGCCGGGGCCGGAGTCGCTGGCGCATCCAGGGAGATGCCCAAGAGGCCTATCCGAAGATCCAGGAAGTGAGATGCACTAATCATATCCAACTGAGACAATAGAGATTCAATTTTCATTAATATCTAATAGAATGATGAATATCAATGAGATTTATCAATCTAACAAAATAATTGAGATTCAACGAGAATTCAATGGTTATCTTAGAAAATCGCAATAAGAATCTGATTTAATGAGAAGAATTCACTCATGAGAATTGATTCATAGAAGAATTCGATCGATCTCAATGATTTGAAGAATCGTCATCTTTTCTCGATTATGCAGACTTATTGTCTTATATGAGGGAACCTGCAAAATGGTTGGCTTATCATTATCTTATGGTCAATAAACTGGATGATTTGGGGGTAGCCCTATGACTTGAGAAACCACTTCCTCCATCTTCCTCCATCTTCCTCCCCATCTTATCGTGTCCCTGGGTTCAGTTGCAGTTGAGATGGGGTCTGCGCCTTGGGAGGCCGAACTGGTTCCCGACGCCAACGGATCCAGTGTGTCCTGGACATCGAATCTTCGAAATCCAACGGGTTTCTCCACAAATGCTGGTACCTACGAACCCGCCAATCAGGGTCATGGTTCATGGGGAAACCAACCAGGTATGGGGGGTCAAGGCGCAATCCTGTCTTGGCTGGTTTTCCCCATATAAATTAGCATTTGGGGCTAGGCTACTAGAATTTGTGGACGACCCTTTATCTCAAGATCATCGTGTCTACTGTTTGGTCGACATTTTTGTCGAAGTTTGAAGTTTCAGACAAACATGCGAGCAGCGTTCAAGAACCTCTTGCCACTTCCCTGGACAGATCGGTTACTAGGACTTTTTGCCAGAAAACTTGCAAGACTTTGCATGGTACATCAGTACAAATTCCTATCAAAACATATCAAAACCAAGCAGAATCATCCAAAAAGATCCAAAAAAACGGCCGCTCACATCTAGCCGTTTTTGGTTTTTGCAAAGCTGAGGCAGGTCACTGACAGTCACTGAGGTTCACACCACCGGAGTTGGCGCCGCCGGGGCACTGCACAAAGTGATCAGTGATGACTCTCTTGAGATTGTCAGAATGTCAAAACTCAAAAAGGAATGTCAAACCATTGAGATTACCAGAGTGTTCTTCAACAGGAAGGGTTCCAATCATGTTCAATCGTGGTTCAACAAAACAATGCATAATCTCTGTATATTCTCTATGTAGGAATCTCCATGTGTATCTACGTGTCTGAAAATATGTTGAGAAGGACTGCAACATGCTGCAACTTCCCCTGAAGCCTGTCCATAGCGCCGAGCAAATCATCAGCACCAGCTGGTGCACTAGTAGGACCAGCAGATGCACTGCCAGCACCACCCAAAAGATCAACCTGCCCGTGAGCTGAAACCAAAGAGGTCAATGACCATTTCGATGTTCTGTTCCTCTAAACTTGAAGATGAAGACATCTCTTGACATGAAGACATTTCAATCATTTTCAATCTGCATGTTTCTCCATTTCATTTTGACCTCTTTAAACGCTACATCCAATGGTGCTGTGGCTATCGGTGTAGTTCTCGCAAAACTGGACCTCTTGTGGTTGCGCTGCTGCGCCGCCCAGCAAGTCTGTCTCCTTGGTGAATGCATGACGCAAATTCGAAGACATGTGAAAAGTATCCTCGGAAGATCTCATAAAAAGAGATAACAAACCAATCTGTTCTAGAATCTCTGCGCTTTCCATGAATCTTGAGAACTGACAGTGTTCAAATTGAGATTTGAAGGCTTTTCCTGGAACTGAATCAGTGGCTTTCAGCCTTCTTGCTCTCCGGTTTTTCAATAGGACTAAGGCTTCTGGCAGTGGCAGCAGCACCGCTTATGAATCCCAATCGTTGCAGCATTGGCGTAACAGTGTCCTGCTCGGCTGCTGGCAACAAAACTCGAGCTGCCAATGGATCAACGACGTCCAACTGATCACTGAAATTCAGCTGTTGATCTCTGTCAATTCAAGGCCACTGGAACACTCTCAAAAGCTGTCCAAGATTCAGGGATGCGCTCCTTGTGTTTCGCGCTGCTTCTGAGGGACAGAAACTCCTCAGCTACACCTTTCTTAATCTCCTCGCGGACAAAAGATAGCAAAAGCATTTCCCTTTCAAAGTGGCAGCAGTTTTGTCCCCACAGTGTTGCAACTGTCCTCGACAGCGGTCTTGGCGAACTCTGACGAGTCACTCTTCAGGACATCCTCAGATTCCAAACTCTCCAATCGATGCGTCATCAAATGGCTCCATCAGGTGCAATTCATCTCACCTGGTAATCTCGTCATCTCCGCTTTTCGCATCCACTGGGCCCCTGCGCTCTCATAACTATTGCAACCCATATTCCAAATTACATAGCTATCATTCCGTTTGTCAACCAAAATCAATAATGGTTTCCAAATCATATCAACATTGCCATATCATGACCCACATACCAAGCATTTCTCCCAGCATTTCAACCTGTGACGTTCGTCTGGGTCCCCAAGCTGTGAAGTGGAGAAGACGTGCCAGCGAGGCATCCGCCTCTGAAGGATCACCATCCAGACCTGGCGGTGAATCCATGGCTGGCTGCTGATTGGTTGAGATAAGGTAGATCGGTACATGAAGCATGGTTAAGCATGATTAAGCAACATTGGGTAGATCAATCTCAACCTTATCTTGGTGAAATTGGATTAAATTCGTATCAGTTAAGAATGATTCATTGATGCTTGATGGCGAACAGCGATTGGTCAAAGCCGGAACCGAAACTATTCAAACATGCAAGAAGTAAAACCAATTAAGAATGATTCAGACATTTCTCATCATTTCTCCTAAACACAGAGGAGACCCAGGACAACCCCAATCTCTGTGTCTGTTCTTGGCAAAAGCGATCTCCGCTGGCTGTGCCCACGCTGAACGCTGAGGAGCCAACCAAGGTACAAGCGCCGGGATCTCTCGCAGATCTGACAGGGCCATGGGGGTTGCCACTTGGCACGGTCGAGGGACCCGTGAAAAAGTGGAAAAATGTGTGACAACTTGATGAAAAATGTGATGATAGTAAGTCTGATAAGTGATAGGTATGGTGATAGATATGGTGATTCGGTATGGTGATAGATAGTGAGACAAAGCTTCGAATTCGGTTCCAGTCTGTTCACCAGTCTTGCAGCCTTGGAGTCACCTATCTTTGTCTACAGTGTCATTGCACTGTATTAGTGTATGTGTCTCGTCCAAAAACAAGCAAAGTTCCAATCACAAAACGACTGGAGATTGGGTTCGAATTCCTATTGAATCCGAAATTTCAAGCATGTCGCCACTAAACTCCGCGATGTCAGGACGTTTCTCAGCGGCAGACCATCTCAGCCAACTGCTTTGCAGTTGTCTTGGCATGATTGCATTGAGAAACCTAGGTCGCACAATGCACAAACAAAACCTCACCCCTTCAACATCCAAACTGAACTTTCCCATTGACCTGTTCCAAACACGTCACTGTTCCAACATCCAAAATGTTCAAAGCTTCGGGTACTACACCAGCAGCTGAGAACGCAACCAGTCTTTTCGCAACGTCCGGTCCCACGAGAACCTCCCCCTTGGTGATTCGATCGACCAAGCCTGGCGCTCTCATCATAGACTTCACCAAGAAGCTGCCACTGCACTCTGCATCTTGACGTCACACTGTGCCGTCTATGGTTGTGCGTCAGCAGGGTGAGCTGACGGTTCTGCTTAAGTGGTGGATGATGGTTTTTAAATGGAAAAAGATGGAAACTGAAAGGAAATTGTTAAGGAAAGAGATGGAGAGAGACGTTTTAAAAGTTCGCAAAAGTCTACAGTGTCTCTGCGTGAAGTTTCCACTGGTGCCAAAAACGGCTTGAGGAAAGGCTGCACCTTTGGCGCCGGACGTTGCTGACGATGTACTGGATCCTGCAGTTAGGAAGTTCGTTGCATATCACCACGAAGGCTTCAAAGCATTTTAGGACCGCTGTCAACATATCATGAAGCAGCTTAACCAAGCATTGTTTACTGTGTGCATCTGCTTACCATACTATTTACCATATCAAATTGCATACTCAATCATTTACCATATGTATCAGTACGTTCACCATACTTACCACACTGTGTACCTTCCGCACTAAGCGATGTGAGGCAGTGAGGCAGTGCTGAATACGGCCTGGAGCAGCTGCACCAGGTGCACCAGGCCCATAACCTGCAGGGCCCCAGCGGCCCGCAGCAGGTCCTGAAGCTCTCTGCAGCTCCACGAATTGCGCAAGCAGGTCATGTCAGTATCCGTTCAATATAAGAATACTTAGTAATATTATTATCAGTAATATTCTCAGTATCACTTAGTAAGTAGGCAGTTTACTCCGTTAACTCTAGTCAGTTAGTATCAAATAGTGGAGCAATGTCTAAGTATATCAGGTGATATCAGTCAGTTAAGTATGCAACTAATATACTCATACCCCATATCAGTCACTCTAAACAACAACATAATTCTAATAAATGAATGTATATTTCAATCATAGTGGATGAAATGTCGCTCTTTCGAGTCACAACTCAACTCATGGGGACTCTGGCAGGTCACATGGCACGTCCTCCTGGCAGATTTCCCCCCGGTACGAAGGGAGGAGGTCTGGGTGCGCCAGGTCCACCAGGCGCCGGCGTATAAGGTGCGATGACTGGACCGCCTGACGCCAGCGACCGCCGGGCAAAACGAAGCGCAAGGAACTGACGACAGGGCAACACCCAACAGGCAACAACCACTTAGCAACAACCAACAACTAACGGTCAACAACCAACAACCAGCAGTCGACAACCAACAGCAACGTCGGACTTATTGAAGTCGTTTCTATCACTGAAAGCTCTGCCCTGCCTGGGACCTGCATGGGGTTGTAACTTGCTGGAGGAGGCTTGGAGCTTGCTGATGCAGCTGGTTGATACGGCCTTACTTCGGAGGATTTCGGCCACAGCAATTGGATGTTGTGTGAAACCTGGTGAAAGAAACATGGTCAAAGGATTTGAAAGGTGTCATTTCCATGAGCTCACCTGAGTTTGGTCAAATTTCACGATCCCATAATGTTCAATGCCCATTCCAATAGGATGAGCTTTAGAGACTTTCAAGATCTTACAACTGCAGTTGTGTGAACAGCGGTGTCACTGGGTCCACCACTGGATGTTCTTGGGCACACGAGGATCATTTACCGAGCGAACTGGCCAAGGGTTTGCACTCCGCAGAAGGTCATCATGGCAATATGGAAATCGTTGAAATGGGACAAGAAATTCCATAAATTCAATGGAGCATATGGAGAGCATCAAGAAGCAAGTGGCACCAGAAAAACTCAGTGGCAAACAGTGCTTGACTTTCAAGGTGACTTCGGATCACATCTTTCGCAACAACGTTTACAGTACATGACTGCTGAACTAAAAGTTAGCTTCTCTACTGGGAAGTCCTAATCTCCACAGCGGGTTGATTCTTAGGTCTATTGGCCGGGATGGTGCATGGATGGTTCATGGATGGTTCGTGGTCAACAATGGCTTCACAGTACCAACTGAAGCGAAGATCATCACATGATCCTCCCAGGTGCTTCCCCCGGGTGCTTCCCTGCCTCCCTGCTGTGTGGCCAACTGCGCTAAAGCAGCAGGATCTGCCTCCTGCACTTTTGCAGAGCGAACTCCCAACGAACAAAGGACTTGACGATTACCTTAACCTACAAAAACAATGGTTACAGAAGACTACAAAAAAACACCTGGTTTAAGGATTTCTGAGGCCTAAGCATTCCTGTTTTTTATTGCATTGCAGGTTCTTCGCCATCAGTGGGTGACAGTCACAAGTCTGTCACAAGTCCTCTGGCATGACCCAAACAGCGTTGATGCCGCCGGTGGGAGAGGCCTGTCGGTCACAAATCTGTGCCCTTCATTGCGCATCGACCCAAGCTTCTTACAAGCTTCTCAGATCCTCAATGAGTTGAAGTTGACAGAAGTTGACAATGCAAACTTTCCAAACGAGGCCTGAGAGATGCCATAAGCAGCTCCATTTGGGCCGTAGGCCAAAGCTTTCGTGGCATCCTGGGCGCAACTTGGCTCAGCTTGGAAGCTCCCAACGAGCTCTGCAGCTGCCGCTTTCAGCCTCCGCTTTCTCACTGTCTTCTTCCGGCGGGGGCTCTCCACGGATCCATCCGATGATTCCTGGCTCTTTTCACATCTGAAAAAAGATGGCTATATATAGCAAGTATCTGATATGTAACTATAGCAATAGCTATAGCTTATATCTTAACCTTTGTCCATCTTCTGTCTATGCAAAGAGACGAAGTCGAAGTAGCTATGGCAGCAGTTGTTCGACCTTGTTGAAAGGACAAAACAAACCTATCATGAGTCATACAAAGACCTCCTGCCATCCTGGCTTGAAAAAATGTACATTTCATTCTTTTGCACAGAAAACGGGACTCATCAAGGTCGCAGCATGTCTTGTGAGATGTCCTGAGACACCATCGATGAGGATATCCCCAGCATCTGCAACTGCATCCTTCACAGCACCCACGGCGCCCTTCTCCTTAAAATCCTGCGACGCAACGGAAAACATGTCAACATCAAAACATATCAAAACCAAACCAGTGCTGCCGTCGACTCCACAAACATCCGCAAACCCACAACTCAGCAAAATGAACACAACGACTGGCACAGACTTATAACTTTTACAACTTACAACTATGACTGTGACATACTGTGACTGTGACTATGACTTTTGGAAGCTGACTTTTGAAGGCGGATGCAAATGAGAATCTGCTGAAAACAGCGGACCTCAACAGTCAGCATGACTTCTTCGCCCACCTCGGAGTCCATTCTTTCCAAAGATTGGACATCGAAAAACTTGGCATTCTGAAGCACAGCTGGTGCCACGTTCCGATCACCTTTGGTCGCGTGAGCCATGGGTCTCTGATGGGTCTCCGGACCATATCGCCTAATCGGCCCATGACCTTCTTCGCCATGTTGGCGCCTGTTTCTTCCTGCGAAACGTTGCAGGTTCGTTGCAGGTTGGCAAGGCAGTGATGGGAGACCCACCTCCAAAGGTGGCGGGTTGACATTGCCAAAGCCCTGGATACGTTGGGCCAACATGGCCTTAGCGTCGAAAACTTCTGAAAGTGCCATCAACAATGGGGAAGCTCCGAAAGGAAACTGTCATGCACTGGGATTCATATATGAATTCTTTCATTCTCACGATGTTTGTGTTGTCGATCCCTTTATTGCCATCGTCTTCGCAGTGTAGGGTATTGCAATGTTCTCTGCAGCTCACAATTTTCCCATACCTGCATGTTCTTATACATCTTTTGCACGACATCATGCCAATGACCCACTTGGTTTCGGTTGCACATCACCGCTGGGTCTCACGACCCGGTCAGGCTGACCGGCTGCCATCGGCTGGAGGCACCTGCGGACTGAAACATGTCCGGAAGGCAGTCGCAAAATCTGATGGTTTAGAGAGATTGTATGAGATGAAGATATTTGTTCTGTGAGGTGAAATGATAATGATTTAGAATGTAAAAATCAAAAACTGATTGCGGAGCCACATCCAAGTCTGTCCAAACTCAGAAGGTCCATTCAAACACATTGCAGTGCTGGTTTTGGAGCCGCGCCTGTGCTCGCACACTCACAACATAGCAAAGCGTCACACAACTCGCAGCTGAGACGGCAGCAGCAAGAAACCGCCATCATAAACCCCGGTACTCACAGCAAGAAGTGCAAAAACGTCCACTGACGCAAACGCTAGAATAATGGAAGCAGCTGCATTGTGAAACCCGCTATTCGTTGTAACTTACAAGCAAAACAGTGGATTCAAAAAAGTTTCAAGTCATTTCAAACATATACCTGACATGAGTCAAGATCACTAAAGAAGGTGTAACGTGTTGCTTGTAAGCACTGATTGCCTTTCCGTTTTTCTTCTGCGAAGTCTCTGTTTTAGAGTGGCTCTCAAAGGCTGCGGCTGTTCCGCATGCCCTTGAGAAACTGTTCAAAGGATTTCCCACTTCTTCCTATGCTCTTCTTCTCTTTCTTTCATCTTTCTTCCAATCTCTTTGCATTCTTCCTCTCCATCTGTTCTCGTTCTATTTTCTACATACTTTGTTATGATTATTCTATGTTCAATTGTCTTTAAGTTCTATTTCTATTCTCTTTCTATTCTCTTTCTTCCTACGCTTCACAATTCGCTTCCAATTCTCCGTCGCTTCCGCATGTCACCATCACCACATCAGCTGCTGGACCAGCTCCGTGCCCGGCTTCGCAGCTCAGCATCAAGGACTCGAGCTGGAAAGCCTCCTGAGGCGCCAGCGACAACTTGCGCGGCAACAATCGATCCATGCTGAACTTTCTTCAGTCAAAGCTGGAGTTTTCTTTGAGGGTTCAGGTATGTTTTTTTTTTTCGTATGTTCATGTCAGATCCAGCAAGGGTTCTTTTGCTTTCAATCCATTGCTGGATCTTCACATCCCCGCGCTTCTTCAAAACTGAACAAAAGAATGGCTCTTCACATCTGTCTTTGTCTGTTGTGGTGTTGGTGTCTATTCCACAATCAAGGTATGTCGAGGTCTGAACAAACAACAAATTGAGTCAAAGTCCGGATCAAGGCAATCCTGACTTGCACACGGACATGGAATCGCATCTGTGAAATGATCAAAGACATGTTCAACAAACAAACACTTCAACTTGGCCAAATAAAAAGGAGACCACCTGAGAACTCTGAAAGAAAATAAGTTGACACAACCTCACTCAATTTGGCCCTTCCAAAGCCCCGAAAGTCCAATGGCGTTGGGCAAAACTGGTGCAGGTCTAGAAAGTTGCATATGCGACCTTTTCTTCCTTATCACACATTGAGTTGTTGCCCAGTCACGCTACGCTCTTCACAAACTCCACTGTCTTTGCAAGTGTGAGATGCTCCACATTGTGTGGTATGTGATCTGTCGTTGAATGGGTATAACCCTTCTGAATGAGCATTTTTGCTGGAAAGAGATATGCTGCATGCTTTTGAAGACCGGCTGTTTCGGCGCAACCTTCAAGGTCCCACTCGTTATATGGCCATGTCTGCTTCAACGAGACAGCCACGGTTCCGCCAGGACGCAAGACCGCGATTGCACTTTGAAAGAACATTTTTAGCAAATTAATGTTTGCTTCAATGCTAGGCTCACCTGTATGTGGGAAGTTGAACACGACAACATCGAAGGTCTCCTGAAACTCCAAAGACGTTGCATCCACATCTGTGCGACACAGCACCCCTTTGTTGCAAAGATTCTCCAGGTGCTTCTTACAACGGGGGGACTCTATTGATGTCGAAACTGTCTGGGATGGGTCTAGGCATCCCATTGCCAGAGCAGCTGCTGTGAAACTGAAGTCACCTTCACCAACCAGCAGTACTTTGTGAAATCTTTGAAATGCCAGGCGGCAGGGAGCAAACACACGGTCTTCTGGACGCATCTTCCGACTTGGCCGTTGTTCACCCTCAATGTACATTGGCAAATCCGATTTGATTTTGATATCCCAAATGGGGTGAGTGGAGTTGACTGCATCCGATGCTGAACTAGTGTTTGCAAAAATGACAAAAGCAAATCCTCGACATCGATTGTTCAAATCCGTTTTCACCATGACGCGAGCAACATATCCAAATAGCTTGAAGTGTTCCAAGAGTTTGACTTCCAATTCTTTGGGATCCTCTGCCTTTCCCAAGTTTCGAACCACAATGATGTTTCCATCACGTTCTTCTTGCACATGCTTAAACTCACATTCTGTGCCATTTCGGCACTTGCCTTTTTGGAACCATACACAAATGCGCGTCTCTGGCACCTTCACTTCAACTTCCACGTCCCCAGTCTCTGGATGTACGAACATGCAACCTGAACGGTGACAACTGGCACCATCACGGCATGGAGTCGGAACCAGATGAAGAAAGTGGCAATCTGACCTTGTGCAAGAGGGGCCAAACTTGCAAGGGATTGGTACCTTCGTTGTGCTGGTTGACAGCACGTGCGCGAATGGACAGGTGTCGCCATTTTTACATGTTCCCTGCTGGAAAAAGACGCAAGGGCGCGCACATTTTGACATGTGAAGTCAGCTAAGTGCAGCAGAGCGTGTGCACACTTGGATTGCACCGCCTTATCGAAAATAGGGCAGCAGCAAACTGTTCGATGAAAGGCCAAAGCAAGTCATGCAAAGTCGCAACGCATTTCGCATATGTTGG
The DNA here is from genome assembly GCA_009767595.1 of Symbiodinium kawagutii. Lineage (NCBI taxonomy): Eukaryota > Dinophyceae > Suessiales > Symbiodiniaceae > Symbiodinium > Symbiodinium kawagutii. Next base: position 240,426 of record VSDK01003329.1, on the reverse strand, counting down.
CATGTTTTCCACCCAATCAAATGACCAAATACTCGAATCATAAAAACCAAATTTTGACACTGGCAATCATGTTTGACCAGTTGAATCTAGGATTCTTACTATCTGCCCCTCAACTGCACTTTGTCTTTCCGCGAGAAGGCCTGTCGTCCACGGACAGCAAGAGGTCGGTGTCGTTCCTGACATAGACACTGCTCCATCTCAGCGTCTAAAAAATCACCATAAAATCTTTAAACAAAACACATCCACGACCAGCAACATTCTCCTGCAATTCCAACTGAGGTCAACTTTTAGCGTTTACGAAAATTGTCACTAGTATGTGGCACTCAGAATAAACTGGTGAATTCATTGGGTTTGTTTGGACAACAAGTTGGTTAGTGCTATATAGATATAAACCAACTTACCAGGACCCTCAAAGGGGTGCCAAATGAGTTTTGAAAGTTGGGTGTCCTGAAGGGGTGCCAAATGGAAGCCCCTTTGACGATCACTTTGTCAATATGCTATTTTTTCTTGTTTTCAAGAAAACAGTACAATCACGAAAGCGGTACAAAATCTTGTTGCATTTCATGCATCCAACCAAGCACCGGTGGGCAAATACAACGGCAAAATGCCAACACTACCCCTTGCAAGCCTACAACGAACCGGAAACATGTTTTCTCCAGTAACAGCTCATTCAGGAATTTCAGAAAATAGTGTCAAAGTGACACGGAAATGACACGTTTTGCAGGTACCGTTCGCAACCCGACACGTTTTGAAAGGGGTCACGTATGGACACCCCTTATGAAAAGGGGTCGCGAATGGGCACCCCTTTTCTTGAAAGGGTACTGTATGGGCACCCCTTAGGAGTACCAAATGACACGCAAATGACACGCAATGACACGCACAAAGTGGCTTTGTTTCGTCTAGCTGATCGAGAATAAGTGAAAATAGATAAGGCAGCAAGATAGCAGAAAATGAGATAAGATTAGTGATGCTAAAGTGAGATAAGATTAGAACATGCCTAATTACAAAACCTGGAATTCGAAGCACTACATTAGGTGCTTCAGATGATGTTAGTTCTAAATCGCCGCTACAGGCAAAATTCACTATGATTCATGACCATAGAGACGGAGGGGTGCCGAATGGAGACCCTGCCTAAGGGGCTGCAAATGGACACCCCTCCGAGGGTGCTGGTATGAAGCCTCCGATGCCGTGGGTATTTGCACGTAGTGAATTCTTTGGGTGTGAACAAATCTACCCTTACTTCGTAGTTCTGGTAAGCAATTCCCGCTGCAGTTTGGGACCATGTGTGGTTTTCCAGGGCCCACAAATCACGGTATATTCTCTGCTTCTTTGCAAAGGAATGCAGCACACGAACCCGAATGCCCAAACCTCATATCAGAGTCGTTGTGGTGAAACTCTGGTAAGACAATCTTGGTATATCTTGGTATGACACACATCTTATGACAATCTTGTAGGAGACGCACTTTGGGTGACAGTGCTATAAGACACTCTCGTATGGGTTTATCAACCCCTGAATCACCATGATAAACCGAGACCCGACAGTAAATGATCAACTCTTTGTATAGGTGGTAGTGACCAATTCGCTAGGCACTATAGTTGTGGGTAGTCTTCACCCCCAAACAGTCCCTACCTCGAGGATCACTCCGCCTAGTGACTGGTATTCTTCGACCTACACTTATCAATCTTTTTCTCCATAGGTGTGAGGACTTGCAAACCGCAGGAACGTCTAACCTCTATTCTTGTCAAGTTTGAACCACAGATAACCAGAGTATGTCCAAGTCGAGTGATGCCGAAACGCACAAACCGAGGTGCTGCTTATGTGTTGCTCAAAGACGAGTGCCTGGCAGAACGGCGTGTCTTAGGTGTGGCATATCTCCACAAATAAAGGTGAAGAGTTGCTGAAGTTCCAAGTTTGTTCAAATCGACTGAGGTGAATTTGTTCCATGGGAGTTGGGACTATCGCAAACGCGCCCAGAAGACTTGGAACACTATGGAACAGTCCATCCACAAAGCTCGCTGACAATCAAGGAACTGATGAGTTCCAATGGGGAACCAAGAAACAAAACGGCAGACCTCAAACGCTTAAACACTCAGTACTTAATAAGTCTTAGATAGGTTCAGAAATAAGTGCTAGTAAAATTTAGTAAGTATAAGTAATTAGATGTATTGAGTACAATAGCAAATCTACCAAATGCTGCAAGAAATAGCCTGGAAACGAATTTAGGATGCAAACGTGGGGCAAAATGATAATCTTCCCTGGGTCAAGCAGACGGTTGCACCTGTCATCCCGCTGCGATGTAGAGCATCAACAAGTGCATCACTGAGATGCCAGTCGCCTTCCAGAAAGTGTTTCGACAGGCCAGCGATTGGAGTCAACGACAACCCAAGTTGAAGTTGCCCATGGAGTGAGTTCTGAGCAGCTCGAAATTTTGAATCGTTCAGGCTAGCATACTCTGTGACTCTATGTATTACAGTGACGGATGTGAGTGGTAGATTCTGCCGAATCGAAGAAATGCGATGGACTGGTGCCGGCCAGGCCATGAGCCTGGAAGCCCTTTCCTGCGACAGCTGTGATGTCAGTGACAAAGGGCTCTGACCTCGCTGTGTCATCACTCCCCTGAGCCTATGCTTCCAGGGAATCAAAAGTGAGACTCAGTGAGACTTTGTTTTTCAAAGATATTCAAAAGAAGCAACCCAATGCGTGTTTTTGAATCAATATGGAATGCTTCAATGCATCAACGTCATGAAATGTTTATTTTGTTAACTAATTCTTACCTCTTGAATTCTGTTTCTGGCAATCAGCGTTTCGTTTCTCAGGTCTCCGACACTCCAAAACCATTCACCTGAACTTGGAGCACGGCCTGGGACACGTTGCAAGCGAAGAAGACAAAATCTCGGGCTCCAAGTCTTTGGCGTTCACAGCCGGCCTACTGTTGGGCCTACCATTGCTGGACAACACCAACCGGCCAAGGCACTGGTGCAGTACGCCAATCTGCCACCTTAGCGAGTTTTCGAAGCTTCAGGTTGCCAACCCGAACAAACCGAGGTGCCAACCCGAACCACTGTCACTTAAGATCACTTAAGTAACAATTCTGGTACTGTCTCTTTAGTCATATCAGGCGGCAGGAAACCTTGAGTTCACCAGTATCAACTAACTGTTTTCCAAATGGAAACTACTGGTTATGGAGGTTGATGATCTTGATACCTCAATATACAGTACCCCAAATGAAGTGAAGCGGGCAGAGTGGTCCTCATGACTCCAACCCCGCGCTGCCTCTTTGATCAGCTCAACCGCCCAATAATCTTTGGCCTGAGAGGACTTGAGAAGTTCAAGACTCGTACAGGTGACCATGTGCCGATCCTTCTTATCAAACCTCTTGCAAAATCGTTTCATCGTTTACGCATCCTTTACAGGTTACAGACAGTGACAGTCCTCCAAATGCTTAAAAGGAGAATATCATAGAATATCAATGAGTTCTCTTTGTCTGTTCTCCTCAACGTCACTGAGCCAGTGGCTGCTCGCATCGATGGATTCAACACACCTGGCAACAAGACGCCGCCGAACACAGGTCATCACAGGTCATCGCAGGACATCGGTGACCTGGCCTAGTTGAATACTGTATCTGCCCGCCGGCACGGGGCGGTTGATGTCCAGGTGCATCGTGAGTGAATTCTGCAGCTGGCAAGTATGTGTACCTCACGAAATGTCACTGCAATTCTCAACATGTGTCGAATTCTGCGTTTGATCAATCGCAAACAGTATGCTCCAAACTTTTCTGAGTCCTCTGCCGTAGGTGCCCACCGTGCTATCCAAAGGAAACGCTGCAGCAAGATTACCTGCAGATTAAGCACCATGAAACCAGCGCAGTTTGAAAGAGAAAGCTCCTTCAGGACCAACTGGCCTCCGCCAGTGACATCATTGAACCGCTGGCAAAGTACCTAGCAGGAGATGCACCGGTGCCGCTAAGATGGATTGGTCAAGACTGGTCATGGTCCTAACGATCAACAAGGGCCCCGTCTTCAAACATGTTCTGCAGCTTCTCAAGCCAGCTCATCAAACCACCACTTCACCCGGCAGGCAAAACGTTCAAAGCCTCTGAAGTAAAAAAAACATGTTGCGATATCACGTTCCAAGCATTTCCAAACTAAAGTTTTCCACCCAACCGTGGCATGCAGCACTGATGAAAGTCTCCACGGACTTCCCAGCCTTCGAAGTTGTTGGTGCCAAAATGGTCACCTTGAAATGCCGGATCCAACTGATCCAGATTGATCCAGTCTCAATGTGAATGACAAAATTTCAATCAAAAAATGTTGAAAAAACAACCAAAAAATGTTGAAACCATCATGACACCAGGTCTTGCACGCCAACTTGCAGGGAGGATATGTACTTTGTGAAATTTGCCAGCGATGGATGTGCCATAGAATTTCGGACGGATTGTCGAACACAATTCACAATGAAAAACTCCTGGCAAGATTCTCTTGCTCATCATTTCATGCCAATTCCTTCTAAGCTTCTAGTGCAAAGAGATCGCAAATCATACAAATGATCTCAGTTATTTGACAGCTCGTTTCACAAGACGACTGTAATGAAGAATGGACATTGCTCAACTTGTCACGATTACCTTGATTGGCACTACCAACTGTCAAACAAGAGAGCTAAAGAAAGCTATCTGAAGCATTATTAAGCCACGTCTTAGAATTCAAAACCGAATCCCTCAGGAACTGCTGCATTGCTGCTAATTAGATGTTTTGCTGCAAATGTGTGAAACGCATTGAAACGCATCATGCGGATACCAATTCTATTGGGCTCGGACACCAATTTCATTGTCTTCAGCTCTTCTAAAGCACTAGAGTCTGCAGACGGCTAATGTGTTTTTTCAAACAACATGAGCAAACATGCTGGTGTTTGCGGGGGAAAATGACTGCATCAGGCTTTTTGTTCCAACAGCACGACTCCAACAGTTTCTGCTCAAGGGACATGAGCTGCTTCTCCCGGCTGCAACTGCCTGGCAGCGCAGCTACGGAGTCCAGGCCACGGGAGAATGCAAAAAGAATAGAAGCATAGGAACAGCATGGAACAGCATGGAACAGCATTCATCCCTATAGGAACTTTCTAATGTAATAGGAAGAATAAAAGTACTGGAAACTATTATCCTTCTTCAATAGTAATAGTAATTCCTGAAGAGAAAGATGAGAAAGTTGATTTTTGAAATTCCTAAAGCTCAACACGTCCATGCACCATGAAAGGTGAGCCGTGCAAAGCTTCGCCTGGCCAAGGTGATGTCCAGCTGCACCAAGTTCACCACTGATGGCCTGGTGCTGCTGGGCAATGGAGCCTGGACCACCAGCTGAAAGTCTGTGAGTTCCTCAGCACTCGCAGCGTCTTCGCAATTGGATGCCTCTCTACACAGTTGGAAAATGTTGGAAGTTGTTTGTGTTGATCTTGGATGCTCTTTGATGCACTTTGCACATGTTTTTCATCGTCAATGGGCAGGTGCAAAAAGCAGCGAATGGAAGGTTTTCACAACCAGAAAGCCAAGGTCATGTTTTTCATCGTCTATGGGCAGGTGCAAAGAGCAAAACTAAGTTCGCAACGTACCCAGGTAGAGTTCGGGTGGAGTCAACAATTTCGCTGCCCGGTTTGAGTAGAACCTGAGATATCTTTCTTTGCCGCACTAGCATTGTAGACATAGATGAGATTTCCACAAACTTTGCTTAAGCTGCAAATGCCAACGCGTCACATCCAAAATGTGAGGCAACTATCTAGAGTTCCTTTCTGCATGATCACCAGCTTCGTACAGAATCTGAAACCTACTTAGTCCTGTGATGTCAATCTTCAGCATGTCAACATGACAATGGCATCGAGAGGCCAAACCCCAGTAATTTGGAAGGATTGCTCCTGCAGGATTTGTCGCTGCCACGCCAAACTCGTATGCCGTATTCGGATACCTGAGACCACAGCACTGGAAGCTGGAAATCCTGTGCCTAGTTGATCCCATGGATTTTGGTGCTTCAACCCAGACTGAGAATCATGATCTCTGGTGATTCTACTTAGCACATTTCAGTGCTACATCTATTTCATAGCTGTCTTGCACATGGCTCCAATCAAGAAAACCTGTCTTATAATAAATCATGGTCTTGGTTTTCGTGCTTGTTCAAAGCAAGCAACACTTGCTGCCCAGGCAGCGTCAAGGCTAAAGACAAGTACTGATGGTAAACGTCACCAGTGGAGGAGGTGACACCTGGCAAGCATCAATCATCAATCCACACAATCGAATGGCATGCGTGCAGAGGAAAAAAGCTCGTGTTTACCATTCGAATGGTTCGGACTTTAAAACCTGGTCCAAAATATGCCACATCAGCTGAACTCTTCGGTTCATTTCTAACGGCCATCTAACGAGATTTAGCTGCACCACCACGACATGTTGTCGCACCTGCCAAAAGCTTGCACGAACCAGCAGGCAAGCTGATGTACTGCACCCGCGGTGTGCACCGTAACCTCACAAGAGATAGAGATGGGGCGGAACCCTAGACTAAAATGGGAAGATGAAACAAGAATGGACTGTTCGTGATCCATGTTTCAACAAAGATATCACGCGCAACACCTTCTATCACTTTCTGCAGTTTGCTTCATGGAAGCATATGGGTACCCGTTTGATGTTTCACTTTGTTTCACCTGTTTCAATTTGGCAGAAGGTAACCATTGGAGGCAAGATGCTCGTAGCTAGGTGGCGCATGCAGCTGCACAGCTCCACCAACATCCAGGAACTGCGAAGCCAAGAACCAGACGAAGACCGTGGTCACCGAGGCCTCAAAAACTAAATAAGTTGAAGATGTTGAAAACACCGAGAAATCGTAAACTGCATCAAATTCAAGCAGAATCACTAAACGAGAAGTAGTGAATGAGAATTAGTTGAGAACCCGCTTTCAAACTCTGCTCAATCTGAGTTGCATACTGTAAAGAGTGTCAAGCTTAAACTGTACAAAGTGAGTTGCAAAAGACAACTGCCTTGGACACCAAGTGGCTCGTTGGCTATTGCCACCAATGGTTGCCTCCAGAAGCTCCCGGATTTCGTAGCCCGCCACCTGCGCAAAGAATCGAAGCCTCCTTTGTTTGTACATCAAACGTTTTCCATAATGTTTTTTGTAGTTCGGTTTCATATATTAATACATATATACATATAATATATTGTTTGACTCCACAAATCCAGCATAGCATTCTTTTCTCCCGGCAACCCCAATCGTAAACGGCTCGAAATGGCTAAGGTACATCACGTCGACTTATATACAGAGTGCCTTGGTTAGAAGCAGCCCAGCTGCTCTAGAGTCGCTAGACCTCACACGGTACGGTTCCAGACCGGAAGCTTCTTGACCAGAAGCGCTACGATCCCAACCGAAAGAGGATACTCCACCGGAGTCCTAATCGGAAGGGTTTAAAAACAAAAGTTTCCAAAACAAAAAGGGGATAAACATCATATCAACTGAACACAGTCACATGATGCAGTGGCTTACGACCACAACCGAGACTCGGTGACGTCTATAAATGGTGTACTTCTCAGTGCAGACTGCACCGCCTAAGGTAAAGTGACAACAGCCGTGGACTACGGCACCGTCTAAGAGGCCATCCCCAAGTGCTGACTGCACCGACACGGTCACTCAACTGACCCCAACCGCAGACAACGGCACCGTCAGTAACAACAGGCCAAAACTCGGAAAGTATCAGGGGCGCATTCATCTACGGAGAC
>VSDK01003329.1:208219-225224 GCA_009767595.1 Symbiodinium kawagutii | reverse complement strand
CTGCCGCTGCTGCTGGGGCTGTTGCCACCCCCCAATTCTTGTCGAACTCTTGCACGATGTTGCGGAATTCTGGCCCGAACAATGGACATTGAAGGAAATGGGACCGCACATCGGTAGGGATTTGCAGTCGCCCGTCAATCAGTTGACAAAGTTTGAGAACAGGCGGTTCGGGAGTCCTTGGCAAATCATCACTTTGAGCATTGGCTTTGTACTTCACGGCCTGCTTGTCCATTGGGGCTTGCCCTTGCCTCCATGCCTGTAGGGACCCATCATTGAAAACAAGCAAGGGAGGGAGGTTGGATGCTTACAGCCAAAAGGAGGGATGTAGTGTTTGGACCAGAGAGGAACATGAGATGTTTCTTATTCATATAAGATGTTTTGCTTGGACCATGACATATTGTTCAACCGGTTTGGTCAACTATGTTGAGCCGAACCTGAATCAGGAAATTCTTGACCTGATCCTTCGCAGTTTTGTAGTTCATCTCCACAGTGCTGCTGCCCATGACCCACATTCCATGGTGGACCGCGGCCAACTCAACGCAACCATCATAGGCGGTTGGATGAATGACCACTTGACCAAAGCTGCCCTTCACACCGCCTTGGTTTCACTAGTGAAACGTTGATGTTTGATCATCGGATGCTCTATTAAGTTGACCAAATTAATGACTACCTCATTTTGAATCTTAGGAAAACAAAAAATGTTAGATGCCATTTGAGTTACTCATCAGCGTCTTCAGGACAGCACGAGGGACAGCCACTCCACCAAGCCATTGACTGGTCTCCTGAAGGTCAGTCAAGTTGCGCCTCTCCTGGTGGGAGAGGAGGCTGTCACAGGGGACGCAAAAATCCTTCTCCGCAATCGCCGCAGGAAACTCCTGCAGCACTTGGCGTGTCCACAAGGCAGATTGGCAGAACCTGTCAGGGACCAGGGTGACGCATGTGTAAGAAACTATATGTTAGGCTAGGGGACATTCATAGATTTGAGATATGGGGAACTAGTATGGATATAAGAAATGGAAAAAAGAAAGAATGATGGTGAAATGAAAAAATTGATCAATGGAATATCAATGGAGTACAAGAAACGCATTTACTTGGGCATCAGCATCTGGCGCACCACGAACGGTTCTGTGGGCAACTCCACGCTGTGGCAGGGTTGAGTCAGCGACGCCTAGATAGCACATGAAAGCGCCTGGCAGTTCTCGGTTTTGATGCAGGTTCTCCAAGTTGAGATTGAGGGTCCATGGGCGGAGCTCCACCTTGTGACACAAGAGTTTGTCCTCCAAACGCCTGTCAGGGAATTGAACGATCATCCGAAATCAAACCTGACATGATTTGGGATAATTAGTTTTGTGCTAAGGTTTTGGTTCCCCATCTTGCCTCATATCTCGTCGAAGTGATCCTCCCGCATCAGTACCAACCAGAAGAGGAGGAATCAGGACCAATACACTGCCTCAATGAAGGCTGACAATCTTAGTTTGTAATTATGCCCCCTTTCCAAAATGATATTCATGCAATTATGTTTGATACTCTTGGGACTCTTGGATCAACATTTCAACATCCAAATCTTCCAAGTAACGAGCTGGGGATTTGAAGAGCACACGTTCTGCAAGCTCACCAAGGGCATTGATGGTGGTTTGACTGAGCACTCCCAACTTCGTACAGTCCACGTACAAAATGGAATCCAAGTCATGCACCGCAACCTGGAAGGGATTTGTCAGCATCCAATAGCTGAACATGGGTTGGTTGATGTCCCATATTTAATCAGGAACATTATTTTTGTTTGGGTAGATCCCTTAGCATTTCAACACGTGTAAAGATATTGCACACATGGATGATAATGCGTGTTTTGATGTAGGCCTTGTGGTATGCAGCAGCAGACCGGAACATGGCATCCATGCGGGGATCTGTCCAAGTCTTGTCGCAAATTGCCGACACCCGGCAGCACCGTTCCATGTAGGTCTCACAGAGCCTTGTGAAGTGAATGGTTGGATTGGGATTAGTGGGTGGCATGGGTGGACTAATGAGGTGAATGGATGGTGTGCAGAAAACGAAACAATTAAAAACATATAGATATAAAAAACGAAAACACCCAAACAAAAAAGGAGAAACTAGTAACAAAACAAAAACATAGTAATACTTCATGCTCAGTGGCTCCTTGCCAGCCTCCACCTGACTTCGTTCATGCATCACTTTCACAACATGAGATCTCCTGGTTGCTTCTTCTTTAGCCGAGTTGAACTCGCACATGCTTGCACAGTCAGCTGAGAGTTTCGTCCGAACCTCCCGGAATCGCGCTGCTTGCGCTTCGTCTTCGAGCTCCATCAATTCGGCAGCCGAAGCCACCTTGACAGGTGTGGCCCTGGGCTCAACGATGTCCATCCAGATGCCCAGATGCTGGGCTTTCCAACTACTCAGTTTTGAGACCACCGCAGCCTCGACCTCCTGCATGTAGTCCCTGAGCAGATGAGAAGTTCAAAACAACCAGACGCACAAAAAAAACACAACACCCCGCAGACAACACCCAGCAGACAACAACAACAACAACAACACCAACAACACCAACAACCACAACCAATTTTAATCCCAAGAATAGAAGTAAAGACAACAGCAACAAAAAACAAAGACAAGTAAGAGTCTTGAAAAGAAAATCCCAAACACAAAGCTTGTTGAAACATGTTGCAAGCAACTTCTGGTAGAAAGCTTTGAGCACAGCTGCTTCCTTCTCAGGAGTCCAGGAGCTCAACTGACGGCCCTCATCCAGGACAAATGAGTAGATGCATGCCAGATCAACGTGGGCATCAAAGGTTTGACCCGACCATCGCGCCCTGGCCCTTGAGCTTGCCCTCAAACGTCGACCGTTCTCGGTGAAGCAGTGGATCACCAAGCGAAAGTGCATCGTTTGGGCCTGCTCTGTAACCGTAAGGGCTCTTTTGAGATCACCAGTGCAACTCTTTGGCGTGGTGCCAATCATCCACCGCTGCCCCTTCAGCTGTTCCGTAGAAAAGGCACACTGTGACCATTTCAGATGGTCGATGTGCTTCTGGAGCACATCCCGAGCATCCTGAAAAGTAAGAAAGAACAAAGAAAGAAAGACAGAAAGAAAGAAAGAAAGAAAGAAAGAAAGAAAGAAAGAGAGAAAGAAAGAAAGAAAGAAAGAAAGGAAGAATGAAAGAAAGAAAGAAAGAAAGAAAGAAAGAGAGAAAGAAAGAAAGAAAGAAAGAAAGGAAGAATGAAAGAAAGGAAGAACCAAAGAAAGAACACAAAGAAAAAACACAAAGAAAAAAGAAACAAACAAACTAACAAGCTAACAAACTAACAAACTAACAAACAAACTAACAAACTAACAAACTAACAAACAAAAACAAACTTTATTTTGCAACAAGGTACGGAGCAGGTCCCGGCAATGACATTGTAGACACTGCGGAACTTCTCGTCATCAAGCCTATGCTTCTGGCTCAATCCCGGTGACTGATGGAATTCGTTCACCACAGCACGAAGTCGCTCCTCCGTGCTCGCAGACGGATGGTGGAGACCATCAAGGGAGCGCTGCTCCATGATGCGGGAAAACCTCAACCCAAGCTGCAAGCAATTCGGGCTTTGGCGTTCACTCCCTCGATAGCTCAATGTCAAATTCCGGTAGCTTCGATTCGCCATGTCCATGTTGAAGCTCATCTTAGTTGCTTTGATCAGTGCCACAATCAAAAGTGCAGGGGACCTAACATAATCAAAACGTTCAATAACTGGAATCCATTTAGGTGAAGTGGAGAGCGCAACATAGGCAAGGGGCCATCGGAAAACAATCCAAAAAATGTTCTAACAAATCTACTGAGCTACATGGCAGGGAATCATCCAAGCTTTGTCCAAAACCCTGAACAGAGGCTTGAGCTTCTCAATGTTGGCGTCTTCTGTCAGGTCCAACTCGCTGGCGGCAAGCAAGAAAGTTGCAACTGCACTGGCCCTGGTCCACCCTTTCACCACATCCATGGACTGCTCTCCAAGGGTCCAACTGTTTCCTGCTAGAGGGGAAATGATTTTTGAAAACCCATCAGAAGCAACATAACCAAACAAACTTTGGAAGTAACCAAAACAAGTGGAACCAAAATACATGACAATGAACACTTTTAACATTTAAGCTCGAACCTTGACACTCGCAAGAGACATCGATAGGTTCTCGACCCAAATCGATTCCCCCAAAGAGCATCGACTCCGCAGTTTGCACCCAGTCGGCAATGACCGGCAAACCATCGTCAGGTTTTTCGAACCTGGTAAGTGACTCGAATGGGGCACGGCAAAGATAACCAACGAATGATGGATACAGGATTTTTAACAGAGTGTTTGTCAACATCATGTTTTTCATCCCCCAGCCTGAGAGCAGTGATTGGGAGCTTCACCGTTTCTTCTTTCATTGAGGGGTCCATCACCTAATGGCTGCAGTTGTCAAAAGCCCCCGAACTGAGCAATTAGATTGAAAAACAAACACAAACAATAATCTCACCTCATACGACTGAATTAAAAGAAACAAAATTATTGCTTTTGGAATGGAACAAGAAACTTGACCGATAGGTTTGTAGAGATACGGCATACCTCGCATCTGCGCATAGTCACAGTACCACGACTCTAAGTGCTGGCAACGTAGCTTCACGTCACCTTCACTCAGCAGCTCTTGCACCAAGGAGGCTGGGTGAGAACCATCACTGCTCTCCTCATCAGCCTTGAAAGATGTGATGTAAGCAAAGAGCTCCTGGGTGTGTGGATGATTGAATTGTGACCATGAAAGTACGCAAGTCTCCAAAACATCCAGATGGGTTGGTACGCAAAGAAAACATGAAGAAGTAAGGAAGTAAGTAAGGAAGGAAGGAAGGAAGGAAGGAAGGAAGGAAGAAAGTAAACAAGCAAACAAGCAAACATGCATGTATGTATGTATGTAAGTAAGTAAGTAAGTAAGTATGTATGTATGTGTGTGTATATATGTATGCATGTATGTTTGTATGTGTTTATGTTTGTATGCGCGTGGACATTTTTATTTAGGATTATGTCTGTAGATTTGTATGACTGTATGTGATTGTTTTGTTGCAACAAACAACCAAAAATATCAACATGTTTTTTCTCAATTACTCCCCTTCATTTCACATTATCACCAGTCCTTCAGCAAACTCACATCTCCGTCCATAGCCTGGATTTGCTTCTCATACCCAGAGCACTGCCGCTTTGCAGGCGCATCGCCTTTGGTTGCGTCCGGTGCTTGGGCCTTAGCTGCCCGCTCTTCCACCTTGGCCTTGAACGGTTGGAGCTGGGATGTCGCCATGGGAGATGTGACACCAGAAACAAATACCTCTGAGCCAATAGCCCTATGGCATGGATTTCACTCACGATACCTCAACAAGCGCATCGATTCTAACTTTCAAGTTGCAACTTAAGATCAATGTACCGTGAGCCTCACGGTACATCGAAAACCCTGGTTTGGCAGGTGGAGGTTCAATTTCAAGATCATGATCCCAACATACAATTCGAACATCAACTTCAAAAGTATATGGTTTCAATGTACCGTGAGCCTCACAGTACATCGAAAATTTTTTTGGGGGAGAAGATTCAGATCAATGCACGTAGTGAACTTGGGCTGATGTTTCCAATGGTACCAGTAGCCCTGATCGATAGACGCACCTAGGCTGGTCAGGCTGGTGTTTTCAACGCACCGTGAGCCTCACAGTACATCGAAACGTTTGTGGGAACCCTTGTTAGTGCATCGACGAATGGAGAGTTGGACCCTCAAGTGCATCGAAAATCAAAGATGGACATCGGAAGTGCATCGAAAACTTAAGTCATGACCCCCTCAAGTGCATCGAAATCCAAAACTTGATACCAGAAGTGCATCGAAAAACTGCGATCCCCCCAAAGGCATACCCATGGACTATTATGTTTTGTTGATTACTTATTGGAGATGAAGTAATCAAAAACAATGGTGATTTTATGCACTTTGGTTTCCTTTATTAACAACCAGCAGGGCTCGAAAGGTGGCACCAGGCAAGACGTGGAACGTTTGGCGAGAAACCCTATGGAGGGGTTGAAGTTAAGGTATGAAACCTTGTGGATGGGGTGGAGAATCTGTTGATTCCATCATACTCATCTAGGCCGTTGGCCCTCACCTCACCAAACCCATCACTACCCAAAATGTTTGGGGTTAACCTATGAGTCATTCTTCAAGGGGTTGCCCAACTCAACGCTGCAAATCATCAGTTTTCTCTCGTTGAACCTATGGTAGCTGGGCAAGTCAAACCCTACTGAAGATTGCCCTCAAAGGCAAAGATGGGGCCAGCGCATTGAGCACAGCTTGATGCATGACGAAAGGTCTACCTTGTTCAGGATTTCCAGGTGGTTGGCTGTGCCACGGCAAGGGGTTCAACTGGCTGGTCTGCCAACTGGTGTTGTTGATCAGGCCATTGAGGTAATCAATTGCTCGTTGGTAACGATGGCCATATGAGTAGTTCACCGCCGAAGCCAGCTTTTGCCACTCCCGCGCTTGAGCTGCAGTGTGGTTGTTGACCCGCCTTGGGGGAAGATATGTGTTTCAAAGATGGGGATGCATGAGCACCAACAAGTAGCTACTACAAAGGGATAAACATGTTGTAGAGAGGTGGGGAACGCATCAATGAAGAACCATCCATACATTTGTACAGAGGGAACAAATACATCTTATTCCCCATTTGATCACGTAAGCCCATAAGCAAACTGCCCCCTTAAACTATGAAAGCCAACAATATGATTATTTTGCGTTTAGTTGTTGTTTTGGTTGTCGTTGATGTTGATGTTGTGGTTCTTGGTGTGGTTGTTGTGGTTGGTGTTGATGTTGTTGGTGTGGTTGGTGTTGATGTTGTTGGTGTGGTTGGTGATGTTGTTGTTGTTGTTGTTGTTGTTGTTGATTTTGTTGTTGATTTTGTTGTTGATTTTGTTGTTGTTGTCGTCGTCGTCGTCGTTGTTAATGGTTGTGATGGTAGTGTGAAACTCATTGTTGATATTGTTGCTTGGGGAAAAATCCTCAAACAACATCAAACAATAGCCGAAAATCTTTTCTGTTGGCACCAGGGTAAATCCAGAAGCGCGGGATTCCGTCATCACCAGTAGTGGTTCCTGAGAAAGTTCATCATCTGATATGAACTTCTTGAGGAAGAGGATGACGTCCCCATCGGAATGCACTGATCGTGATGAACCATGATTGATTTGCCGCGCCAAGGCTGCAGGAACATCTAGCAGGGATCGAGAAGGCTGGCAGTCGGGTGGATAGGACTGATGGTGTTTGACCACTCCCTGAAGATTTACAATCAAACAAAGATTGTTTAAAGCCCGAAATTTATGAACGTCTAGCCTCTGCGTGGCATGCTCAGGAAAAGGTGATTCCCAGATTCATCCTTCAAAAGCCCACCCTCCAGTTTCACCCCCAATGCCGGAAGGTGTGTTCGCCAATCATGAGTTGAATCCAGCTTTCTAACCTGAACTCTTGTAGCTGGTCCGATCCAATCACGTATGGTGGGTTTGGCCAACTCGTGAGCGATGGCAGCAGCGACATCATCAGTATTTTGTAGTGAGCTTTCATGGGCTACTCTTCTGCTGATGACGCCCCAAAGCTGGTCTTAGTTGGCCACAAAACCAAAAATAAATCATTGATGAATGGTAATGACTCATCAAACAAAAAGAACAACACTAACATAAATGTAGAGTGAATGAATGAACATGTCCAATAGAAAAATTTTCTAGACAAGTTCAAGGATCCAATTCTGCAATGAGTATGTGATTTTCTCAAGCAGGCCAGGGCACATTGTTTCATGCGGTTTTGGGCGACCAGTAAATGTAAATAGGTCAAGCAAAATTGATTTTTGCTTTCACGCACTGTGTTGTCAGCCTAGATGGGGTTGGCCAACAGAAACAAGTGGCTGGCTGCCAAAGCAAACCTTAAAATGTTGAGGTTGCGCCCCCCAAAAATGGTCTTGCTGTCCAGCCACATTGACTAGCAATGCTGACGGTCTTGGCCTGGATTCCTCATCACACCGCTGCATTACCTGAGCTGGCAGTTGGGCATCAATCCTTCTGATATGGTGAGTGATCTTTTTTTCTCAGGATAAGATCAATTTGATGTTGCGATGCGGTATGATTAAAATTGAAGAACTCAGAGAACTTTACATGAGGTAGCCAAAGACCTACCAGTCATAAAGAGGAGAACCCAAGTGGTTGCAAATTGCCGACAAATTACATCTTCCACAGTGAGCGCCAGCATCTCTATGATTGAAGAA
Organism: Symbiodinium kawagutii; assembly: GCA_009767595.1. Taxonomy (NCBI): domain Eukaryota; class Dinophyceae; order Suessiales; family Symbiodiniaceae; genus Symbiodinium; species Symbiodinium kawagutii. The sequence goes on along the minus strand of VSDK01003329.1, from coordinate 216,942 downwards.
GAATCATGTTTGGCGCATTCGTCCATGAGAAAGATATTCAAGAACTGGCCAAATGCCCAGGCTCCGTGCACTTTCACTCGGGGACGCTCATGTTTAGCCCTCAGCCGCAGCAGGGTTTTAGCAAGACAGGAACCCTGAGTGAACTGGTAAGATGCTTCCCCAAAATGATTTAACCAACCCCATCTTTGAGTCCATATGGAATAGATCAAAAACTTTGCAATGGTTTAGCCCAAATGCACAGCCGCATTAGCTCGTAATTCAGGGTGTCGCGGCAATGCGAACTTCGCCTGATCCAGCCCATCTGTACATATAAATAATATGCCATTGCTGGGATCAGAGGACTGGCTCTGAAGCTGCCAAAGAGTAGTGCGATCTCTGTACTGAGAATGGAGATGAAATCTGTATTGTTGCAAGACTTCTACTTTGCCCTCCACCCCCAAAGTTTTGTCCCCCAATTGCTGCTTCAGCACGCTGCACACCTCACATGCAGTAAAAAGATTTTGCTGACGGAATCTCAAAATATCCTGCCATCGACGCTTGTATACATCGTTGAAGGTCCCATACCTCAAGATCGATCTAAGGAAATCCCAAGACCAAACTCAAACATACTTTTGCCATAAGCACGTATTATTTAAATACTTGCATACGTGGTAAACACATATGGTAGAATACATTAACAACTGACACCAATGCCAACGCATTGCCCAGGCACGATACTGAATGACAGCCCAGCATGGTTTGGGTAGACTTGTAGTGCTCATACAAATCCATCACAGTACCCGGAGCCAGATACTTTCGAACCAGCTGCTTGTGGGGTAGCAGGATTGATTTGCAGTTTTGTGTGGTCAACCATTCACGCAATTCGTCTTTGTTCTCCACATCTGATGCTATTTCCTCCCAATCACTTGGCACCTGATCATCCAAGTCTTTTTTTCGGTGCGAAGCACGTCCTCTCCGGACAAACCTGGGACTGATTGGCGCTGAGGGAAGTTGTGCATATGGCTGGTCATGGTGAAACCATAGATTACATCGCAATAGATTTGGTCATGGTGAAAGTATAGATTATATCACAGTATGACATTCTGTTTAACAAACATACTCATCTACAAAGTTGCTATGTTGATGAAGGGAACTCATCGGGGAGGGTCTCTGCGATGGCATCATACAAGACTTGTAAGAATCCATCAACTGTCCATGTTCCCGGCTGGCTTTGATGTGCGCGCTTTCCAAATCGGAGGTCTGGCGCTGCAGAAGCCTTCTTCTCTAGCCGGCAGCCACCGACACCAAGGAGGGATCTCAGACACCGGAAGCCCACTGGTTTCTCAAGGAGGTTGCAATTGTTCGAACCACCAGTACCAGATGTTGTCGAAATTTCCATCTTAGTCAGAAGCAAAGCCATAACAAGTTCCCCTCAAAAAAAGAAAACAGCATTCAGGGACCCAGGGAAACCAGAAACAATATTAGCGCTAATCAGCTCATCAAGGTACAATCGAATCTTGATCTCGCTTGTCCAAATTCCAGAAGTGGTCCAAAAAACTCACCAGCTCGTTTGACCCAATGAATTGCTTAAAGCAATTTTTCTTGGCACCTGGGGAGAGAAGGACATGGTGGGAAGTTGATCCAGTGATATCATCCCCCCAAAGTGGTTGGAAAATATTTGAGAATCTAAGATAGATAGGTAGATAGTGATAGATAGATAGATAGATAGATAGATAGATAGATAGATAGATAGATAGATAGATAGCGATAGATAGATAGATAGCGCTAGATAGATAGATAGATGGATAGATAGATAGATAGTAAGAAAGAATAGATATGTAAATGAACAGATAATTAGATAGATAGATAAGCAGAAACAAACAAAGATACATAGATAGATGGATGGATGGATGGATGGATGGATGGATGGATGGGTGGGTAGCTAAATAGATTAGTGTTAATTTTCCTTTTGGTTTGGCACCCCGAAAACCCCCCCACAAGTACCAAAGCCTAATTGTAAATAAGGGGGGCCGGGGGAACTTGAGGGGGGTTTAATTAAGGGCCAAACCTGAAGGAAAGTTACCAATAGATAGATGAATGAAAATAAATCAACCAATTCATAGATAGGATCATATAGATAAGTAAATGGATGATCGATAGATAGATACATTGAGATAGAGATGGAATCATTGATGAGGAAAAAAATGGAGGGGCGCAACACAAATGGAAAGCTGATTGAAATAGGCAAAGGCGCATGAACACGCGGTTGCATCAAAAAGCTTTTGCAATCTTGCAGGATCCATACCGTTTCTCTTGTAGTAGCCACGAGATTTCTGTCTTGCATACGCAGCATGTTTTGACCTATTGCTGTTGTCATAAGCACGTTTAGGTTTTTTTGCTGTTTCATCGTTCATGTTCTCCCGCCAAAATGTAGCCTTCTTGAAACTCGCCACAGAGCTCCAACCAAAGGTGAATACCGAATCAGATTTGACTTGAAATCCCGACTCATCATCGCTTGAATTTGTTTCATCACTATGACTCTCACCAGCTTCATCTTGAAATGGCGCCGTACTAACCTTTCGTTGGGTGACCATTGCAGATTCATCTTCAGAACCTTCATCCCCAAATACCGAAGAAGAAGGAGCTTTCGGTTGACGCGTCACTTTGGAAGAGCCAGCCTTTGGAGATTGATCCTCATGCCCCTCATCTTGGAAAGGTCTTTTGTGGGCTAATCTGACTGGCCCCCGGTTCCTGACTACCCCCAGCTCCACATCTCCACACTCGCCAGCTGTCTCGGCCGCTTCAGGACCGAACACGCGCAAGGGCAAAGGCGCGCGCTGCTTGGGGGCATGGCGGAATGAAAGGAAACTCAATGGCTTGGAAGATTTCTCATCAGGTTCATTACCAAATGGGGGCATCAGAAGAGATGCTTGATTGAGAAGCCGCAAAAGTCACACTGGCAAACTGGATTGGAATCGATGAAATCATCAAACAGTCCACACTGGCAAACTTGATCGGAGTATACTGTATGTGCTTTGACGCATGCTGCATAGCTGTGTGCATTCATACCAGGCAGTAGCATCATGTTCATACCAGGCTGTAGCAGTATAGCCACTCGAACATGTTTTTCTTCCTCGTATCGGCACCCCTGGAAATCATTGCGCAGTCTGGCAAATTGCCAAATTGGGCGACCCAACCAAAATGGTTGATTGAATTTACACTAGCATGTCATAGCTATGTACCGTAACATCCTATTTGTCTTCCACGAAAAGCACCGCCATCAGCAGCGCAAAGCCTGCGCAGGCCAAACTCATCCCGTTTCCACTCATAGACCTCAGGCACGATTGGGAGAGGAAGTCCAAGTTCACTTTGTCCTTGGCCGAACAAAAGCTGGAAAATTCCGATATCTGAGTGGCACTTTACTATTTTTAGTACTTGAGAAGGTTCATGAACGAACATGGAGGGTAACTATATTCTGATTGAAGGTCGTGGAACGACTGAACAAAATTGCTTTCATTCTCACCAACGATGACAGGGTTCAACGCGTGCAGCTTTTGCTCCGGGGCCCCATGTTGGATATCCGAGGACATGAAGTTGCTCCCAGCCCAATAGCAGCCTTTTGTGATCTTCTGACCTGGGCGCAAAATAGTACAATGCTGGGTATGCTGGGTATGCTGGGTATTAATGCTATACACTATTGAAATGCTTGATTATTGAGTCAGGGGACCAAAGCTGGCTTGATCGTGTCAAACACAGCAGGGATCCATCTTTCAGGTCGGTCCTTTGACGTTTGTCAACGTTGGCCGACAGGTCGTAGATGCGCTTTGTTGGCAAACGAGCACGGAACTTAGCCAAGTGATTCTGCTGGGACCTCACAGGGCGTGGCGGATGACACACCCTCGCATGGTAGCGAAACTTTGACTGGCATACTGCAACCTTAATGTGTGTTGGGTTAAAAAAACGAATTCTATATTCTTTTACCTATGTATTGATGATTCTTTTCTTCTGCTAGTCAGCCTGGATAGATCTGATTCAGAAAGAGGAGAGGATGCAAGTTGTGCTGCAGTTGCAACATAATAGGCGGATGCATCAAGAAGAAGTCTGTTGTGATTTTTTGGGGCAAGAATGATATCAGCTAACTTCTGGAAGCTGTATGGACATGTCCACTTCTTCGAGCTCGAATCATAGACCACTCGATAACTCCTGTCCCGGTGGTTGGGATGCCCGAACATCGAAGGGCACAGCCTGAAGTTTGGCATGCATGGAATGATTCAAATGGTTTGTGAGATCCATTGAGTTTCAGACTGAGCTGTCTGAATCTTGTGCTTGGGCAGGTGCATCAGCAAGTAATCCTGTCGCAAGCCAAAACCATCCAGCGTAGCATTTTGTTCTCCCCCTCCTCCCCGCCTCTTCATACGCCGGAACATTCTCATGAACGTTCACCGGCGTTGCTGCCATGAAAGCAGTGCCAACATCATGCACCTTCTTCAGCTCAAGATTCTTGAAGCCTTCCCGCAGCCCGTACCTAGAGATGAGCAATGAACTTCATAGTCAAAACACACATACTTGCGTGAGGGCACGTTGAGAACAGAATGCACGGTGCTCCAAGAAGACCGCAACTGTCGCTAGTCAGGTTCAGCGGGCACCTCAATGGCAGAGCTACCGACTAATCACTATTCTCACCATTGTCACCACTTACAAGAGTATATGTTAGTAAACTATACATGAGATAAGGCGCGGTCTCTTGTGTTGAATGCATTCGTAATGCTTCTTCAGTTTCAGCTTTCTTGGGTTCCAAGAATCCTTGTTCGGCGGATCCCGAACCAACTTGAGGATGTTGTTGAAGATGCAGCTGTCTGGGAAACATTCTTTGGTCAATTGAATGCAGCCACGAGATTTTTCAACCTCAGCTCATCTTTAAATTGGATCATTACTTGACACTAGAAAACATGAAAGATAACATGAAATTGTTTCAGCCCACGTAGCTAATTTGGAGAAAAGTAACTGTGAAGGAGTGGGTAAGTCCACACTGCGTGCCCCACATGTGCTTTGCAGCAGCTTCAATCATTTCCCAACTACGGCGTTGACAAAGTGCCCCACCGAAGAGGTCATAGCAAGTCCACTTTGTATTACCTTTGTTGGCCGCAGGGCATTGTTGAATGATTGATATGAAAAAATCTATGATTCCCATAGCTTGTCAAAAGTATAACATGTTGCATCCAGCATGCGAAGCTTCTGAACCACAAACTCCTTCCCGAAGCAAAGCGCGCAACGCTTCAGGAGTTGAAAGGCCCACAGCCTTGGACCAATTAATTTTGATAATGATTCGATTCAAAAAAATCATCAATGTCGTTCGGACAAGTTGAGGTTTTGACGACAACTCCTCACTGGTTTTCGGCATAGGGTACTGGGGCCTCGAAAGCAAAGACCATCATCAAAGTCAATGTTCACAAGCACATTGATGAAGCCTTGACGTATGAATATGAAGGTAAGGTGAGTTGGTGTATATATGTCACATGCTTGTGTTTACCCAACCTCACTTTGAGTGGCGTTGATCAACTGGCCCCTCTGAGGTCTCTACAGTGTTGGCTGATCTTCGCAATCGGACAGAACCACAAGGTCAACAGCGGGGATCCTGTTGGAAACCTTGGGAGGTGGAGGTTTCCTGGCAGCCGCTGGTTTCATCGGAGACTTCAACGTCTTCTTCATAACTGGGATCCTGTTGGTAGCTGGACGTTTCCTGGGAGCTGATTTCATAGCAGGCTTCCTGTTCAGAAGGGCCGCCAGTTGCTGTGCCCCGAGCGGCATGGCGCAGAATGCTGAATGTTCTCACACTCTTTGGAAGACGTGGATAACTGGTATCATTCTCAATGAGATGTTATGAATATGATTCACCATTTCCCAGCATGAATGCGACGAAAACTGCCTGCGGTCAATCAAACACAGAACTGCGGCACATGTTCAAAGTGATCCCTAGTGATCCGCGGGAAATCAAAAACTGGTGGCTAGCACGTGAAAAGATTGTCCAATTGATTCGTCATTTTTCGATCCAAGATCTGACTTTGAAAGGTTTTGATCTGATGTTGAAACAATAAGCTGATTGCAGCTGACCTTCCCCAAACTTTCCTGGGGTTCCAAACGGTCGATTTGCGCAGGCAGCCAGCGCAGGCAGCCTGCAAATGAGCGACGCAGGTGAGATGGCATCATCAAAATGGCAACACGAGTAACAATATATCAGATCAGGTGGAACAATACTCAGCTTGGAGAGAACGTGGAAAAAATAGTATCGATCAGAACAATGAGCATGGAAAGAATTCGGCACAAAGTTGCCTCCCGGAAGTACTTGGCGCAGGGTTGGCAAAGGTGTGGCTGTCCTGCGTTGGAAAAAACATCCTGGGTGTGGAGGTTTTAATCACCAAAAGTGATTTTGGTGGGAGGGGAATCGTAAACTTGGAGTTTTGGATTTTCAATCTGCAACAGCTGGGTGTTTAACGGGAGCTGTCCTGCTGTGGGCAATGTACTGGATGAAGACAAGCACCTGAAAGCTGTCTCATTGATCTTCTTCTTACTCGAATTGTGGGCGGTGTTTGGATGATGGGTCTCATGGTCGAAATGCGGAACTCACCTATTATCTCGAGCTGATCACCAGCAACCAAGTGATAGCCAATCAACCAAAGATACAACCAGCTAATCCAACCACAAACATGAATTCTGAATCAACATCGCTCCAACGCTGTGGCCAGCTTCAGTGGATCCGTGATCATCGCCACTCCAGTTATGTGGCCAGCTTCAGTGTCTCTCGCGAATGTTCTGGTGCTCTGCACATATATGAGATGGAACCATATATGGTAATCGCAATCCCGTTTGCTACATATGATATGAAGCCATATATGGCAATCTACACATGTATACATTCATTGTTTTTTTTCGAATCCCTGGTCGTCGAATCCACATCTTCAATCCATCACTAAGTGTTGGAAATCCACCGCAACCATTAGCACACCTTCGGCATTGAGGAGCCAACAGTTGTTGGCAATCGAAAGTCAGCATGTTGAAAGTCACTGAAGTTAAAGTAGGCCTGTTCCAAGGAGACGCAGCCTGTTGCTGAAGCGGATGGTTTGCCATTGAGAACATGGGGGGGACACGTGTTAAATAGACATGTACAATGTTGATACATACACAAATATGTTTATAAATATCTTTAACTATAGACATTCATCCAAACTGCATGATACTTAAAGTTCATATATCTATATACAAAGACCGGAACATTTTCTTTGAACCAACCTTTTTCTCTTGATCCTTTTTTTGCTTGCACCCTTTTTTCTTGAGCCTTTTTTTCTTGAGCCTTTGTTCGCCAACCTTTTTTTAAACCCATATGTTTGCACCATTGTGAACAATGATTGACAAGATTGGCAAGCTGTTCAGGTGCTTTGCCTGTGGTGGGTTGAGCTGCTTTGACTGTGGTGATGCATTGGTGGTAGCGGAGCTCTCCAGCCCCAGATGCCATTAATACAACCCCAGTTGCCATTAATATAACTTTGGGGTTGATCGACTATCCACTTAGCAAACTTGATGGTGGATGCTGCCCCTGAACAGTCACGACCTGGCTGAAACGGGCTCTGCCACAGGCCCGGTGGCCAGCGATGAGAGAAGTGGCCCTGCCCGATGTAAACACAGTCACCTGGCAGCTTCCGACGCCCATCAAACACATCCGCAGCAGCCACTCGGACTGGAATCTCCTGATAGTCCCGCCCAGGTGGACGCAATCCCAAGTGAAAACCCATCACATCCATGAGGTCCTCCCTCAAATCCTTGGGCTCAAAGTGGAGAAGCGGCCTCGCATCACCTCCGCGAAACAGGGGCGGGAGTCTAGGGATCTTCATGGTGGCTATCCCACGTCGCACAGCCCACGCCGAAGCACAGGATGCAATGGTGAACACAAGAGACGGGGTATACTCCGACTCATGGAAGGTAGGCCACCCTTGCTCGTCCTTCCTCCATTCATTCTTGTCGTGGACATGGGTGCAGTGGAGGGGGGGCAGAGAATCAAACTCTTCAACGTTGTGCACCAACTTCTGACCTTTACAACGAGCCCCCAAAAAGGTGCAGTTGTCATAGACCAACTCGCGCCAATCAGGTTGAACCTCCCTCAGATAGATCTCATTGGGATCAACCCGGTGAAGGCTGTTCTTAGGGTTTTTCCGCAGGCATCCAACCTGGTTCATATATCCCCAATAGTGGAGGGCCAATCCATAGTCTGAAGACATGTTGTCATCCTCAACTCTTTTGGCCTCTTGCGGAGAAAGTCCGTCCAACCCACGAGGATGCTCAATGGACCTAAGGGGCCTAGGCCCAGGTTGCTTTTCTCTGGCTCTTGACTTAGTGGCACACGACATAGCACAGGCGATGAACCCAACCTTCGGCAGATGCCCTGCCACAGCCTTGCGAACCGAGGTTCGAGCAACATCCAATTCCGCATCTCGCTCAAGGTCCAATGGAGTAACAACTTCCCATCCACACCAAAGGAATGCCTTAGACAACGGGGCGTTCACTCCAGAGAAGACATCAAGCATGAGGGGGGGAGACACCCCTGGGGAAGACATCCCTGTAGCACCATTGGTCAGCTGGTAAATCTCCTCAACAAAGTCTTCAAACATACCAACTGACTGGCTCACCCCTTTTTCCAATCCGCAGGGGCTGCCGAGGCTTCAACGCAGCTTCTTGTTGTCACAGCTGGATGC
>VSDK01003329.1:174304-204260 GCA_009767595.1 Symbiodinium kawagutii | reverse complement strand
GTGACCATCTCATGGAAGTTCGCCCTCACACGATCACCCAGCACAGGATCCGAAGAGCGATGCACCCCAATGATCGTCAACATGACCACGAAGAGTTGGATGAACCGAGACTTGGCCCCAGGCATCACAGGGCGCTCAAAGGTGCGCTTAACCTCCGCAAAGCTCTTTGCCTTAGCCTTGGCCTTCGAAGGACCAACAGGGCCAGCTGCCGGTCGCAGCCGAGGGCTCAAAGTGGGCCTCGGGGCCGCCACAGTGGAGGCACCACTGGATTCGGCCATGAAGATCGCCCTCACCAACCCGGAGACACCGGGGATGGAGCTGTCCCTGGCCGCCTGCCAGGCACGGGCAACAGCCCTACCAGCCTCCTCGAACGCCTCGTTGTAGCTGGTGAACATGAAGGCCAGATCAGTTGTGCTTTCGACACCATTCGAAGAGCACCAGCGCTCCACCTTCTTGGCCTCAGCTTCGGCCTGAGCAGCATCCAAAGGGGCATCCTGAGAAGCCATGGCAAAACAATGGGAGACACCCAATGAAAAATTTCTGGACACACCAGAAAGTTGTGGACAACAACTGATAGCCCTTACCTGGCTATTTTGGCTTGATCCAAAATGTAACATATTGAATGCTAGTGGAATTTGCATGCAAACATATATTCATCACCGACCCTGCCAAGCCTCAAATGAAACTAATATATATCCATGTTCTAATCATTGAAGTGAAAGCCAGTCCAGATAGGTCTTTGTTGCGCCTGCGACCGCTGCCTCGCTTGGCTGTTGGGTGCCAGCATCACCTGTGAAGAGTTCGCCAAATCCACGAAGGACTCCAAGACCTCGTTGGAGGAGAAAAGGAGGCTACGAAAAGCTCTCCTTTCATTTGGAGTAGCCATGGATAAGCATGGTATACCATGGTGCCTTTCAACCAACTTGGAATGAATTTGACATCATACTGCTTTGGAAAATCGAAACATTTTTAGAGGGTAGCCCAAAAGAATACCCACATCATCCCGCATCCAAAGACACAAGAACCGTTCGAGCAGCGCCGCCAAGCTGCCCAAGTGTTGCCAACTCCACCTGCAGAAGTGCTGGGCGTCATGGCTGCGTTCGTCACGAAGAGAGCCACTGATGTGAAGCCCGCGGCCAGCTGGCCATCCCTGGGAGCTAACCATGAAGTGATGAAATATCTGTGGTGATGAAATGTGATGAATCTCAGGAAGGGGGTCATTCCATGGAGGTGCAGTTGAATCAGTTTATGCGTGGCCAACTCTCCCCATGGCACCCCGAGCCACTTGGCCAATGCAGCCAACGTACCGGGCCAACAGCACGGCCAGGCGCCCGTCACCTTCGCACCGTTCGAAGACGCGGTTGGGCGTCACAGCTAAGCAGCTCACAGCGAAGTCGAAGCCCAGCGGGGCTCCTGAAGCAATACATGAAGACATCGCATAATATGTCGCAAACAAAAAACACAGATCATGGATTTGCAGTTGTAGAGATCAAAATTGATTGAAACTGATTAAAATCCAAGGAAGGCTATGAACAAACAGGTCTCAGCGAAAAGACTGTGCCGGGCAGCTGATGCGCAAGAAGACCGTGCCATCTTGCAGCAACGAAGAGAGCGAAGCCTCGAGGAGGCTCTGCAAAGAGGCGAGACATTTCAATGTCAAAATGTATAAATGCAGAAATGTGTTCTAAAATTCTATAAACTCAAAAAATAATAAAAAATGCACAATTCTGAAGTAAACAACAAATGTACAAGATTTACTTGTTGACTTTGCTTTCCTTCTAAACATATCTAAATATGCTTACTAAGTCATATGCTTCATACATATGCTTATTAAGTCAGTCTCTACATCTGCTCGTGCCTTGGGATTGATGGTCACGGTCACCGTGACCTCCAGTTGCGGTGCCACGCCATTGGCCTCGGGAATGACTTGGGCGGCGCCGAAGGAGGCCTTCAGAACGAAGCCTGGGACGCTCTTCATGTCTTGGACGTTTCGATCTGCGGTGACAAATCCATGCGTTGGAAAGAAACGATGATTGTCCAAAATTGTTTCAATGGTTCAAAAATTTGACAAGAGATGTGTGACTGTTTCATATTTGTTTCAATGGTTCAATCTGCACCGCTTCACAATTTGAGAAGCTGCAAAAAACGATGCCTGGAAAAAGATCATCGTTGCTTGCTGTCACGTCCTGCAAGCTTCAGCGATTTCTCAGCCTGTTCAACTGTGACAGAACTGGATGTCTCTTCGATCAGGATAGGCTCCACATAGGGCAAAAAGAAGCCAAAAAATCGACTTGAAACGTCAAAAAAAAGGGTAGAAATTGAAGAGATGCCACCAAACATCACCAAGTTCCCTGATAAGGACCTTCATTTGACATCTTCCCATAAGTTCCCTGATATTGTAAGGACTTTCACAGCATCTCATGGCAGCTCCTGACATGGTCTGTCGCGACAACTCCTCAGCAGCCACGAGCTCTGATGCGTTTCCTGCCACAGCGCCAGGTCTTCTGGGGCAGGCGGCGTTCGAAGCCTGGCGTTCAAAAAGAACCTGCGGCACCTTCAGAGATTGATTTCAGTTGATTTCTATAGAACTATTCCTCTGATTTCCTGTGATTTCTAGATGTTTAAGATCTTTTAAGTACAAGTCTGTAGTTTGCGATACGTTGCATGTACAAACGCTTCGTAAGACCCTCTTTGTGCCACCCAGAGTGCACTGGCTCCGAACCTGACAGCGAACCTCATGGTCTGGCCTTGGACTTCTATCACTGAGAGTTTTGAAAGCCGAGGCCAGGTGAAAGCAGTGATCACAGTGGGAAAACACAAAATCAAATGAATACATACCAAAGCAGTGCATTTTTGACGTGGTGACATTCGAACCCAAAGAATATGCAAATGATCACAAATGCATTCCAATGCGAAGTGGAGAAAGGACTATTGTGCCAAGGCACCTACTATCAAGGGTGTCAGAGTCTGCACGACTAAACTTGCTCGCGATGATAAAGGCACGTCTGGGTCCGCAGATGAAGCATCATCCAGAAAGACTTGTCCAGAAATCAGCGGAAAGCCTCAGTATGTTGATCTTTCAGGATGGTTCTGTGACACCTGTTTGAAAGCGAATTCGCCATGAACCAGATCGTCAAGATTAGGGGGAAGAATCAAACGGCCCCTTTGACTGAGCGGAGTCGAAACCGTGGACAAATATGGACAATGGATGTCAGAGTGGTGTCAGAATTAACTGATATCAATGAACGTCAGAATGGTGTCAAATTCAAAATGCCAACATGTCAGATCCGTTGAGACCAACATCGCGCCTTCACCGGGGCTGAAGCTCCTCTGCAGAAACGAAAATCCTTGTGGCGCTCGAAGCTCTAAGAACTGCCCCGCAGAAATGCCGCGCAAAGACGAGAACGACACGGACAACTCGGTGTTCACCATGTCCTCAGCAGGTGCCGGACGCCGAGACTGCCGCAACCATCCGTCACTGAGGTGTGGGATGGTGTGGGGCACCCAGTCCATTCGGAGATCCGAAAGCTTTCCCACCCTGCGCTCCTGTTTTGGTCGCACGAAAGAGCGGAGAAAGTGCAAACATTGGCGCAAAGCCACCCCTCGACCGAAATTCTTTACAATCAAGTAAAATCCTTACGGTGATACTGCTTTAATCTGCTTTCAAAATGTGATGCTGCCACTTATACTGCCATTTCAAGACCAAAGGGCCAGAATGGACATGGCAATGAATCCGAACAAAGATGCTAAGAAGCTTCGGCGCTTCCATTCACCCTTCCCAAGAATCAAGGAAGGCATTAGCATATCATACACGGCGACACACAATAGGGTCCCTGCAGCAAAGCAGATCAAGCCGGCTGCAGCTGGCCCTTCAAAGCTGCCTGCAAGCAGAGCTCCAAGTCCGATACCCAAAGGAGTCATCAAAGAAAGAAGGATCATCAGAACCCACCACGCTCTGACTGAGACAGTATTCAAGAGCAAAGAACCCATGGAGAAGACTGCAAACATCTTGTGCAAAATGATGGCGATGAACATTGCCGAGAATTCGGCCATCTCATCTGCGGCTCCTGTGGCGGTGCCCTCGATGAATGAATGCAAACAGAGGCCGAAAACAGCAGACAAACCTGCTGCGCAGGACTTTCCTGCCGGGATGACCACCAAATCACCTTCGTCTTCTGCGCTTGATTCATCTGATTCGGAGTTTTCCGCGTCCATCTGCATCGCTCTTGTCTCAGTAGCTTCATGATGTTCTTTGTCGTGCTCCCCAGGCAAAAACACTTCGACGGACAGAATCAGGAGGAAACCGACGCCTGCCAATGCAAAACCTAATGGGAAAGCTTCTGACTCCTTGTCGCGAGTGAGGAATACAGCTATCGCAGCTCCAGGTTCTTCCAACTCGCCACTACACTCAGCCAGCATATGCACAAAAACAATTGCAAGTAGGATTCCACCAGCTAAAGCATTGCAAACACGGACGATCTTTGGAGCAAAGCTGGAAGCAAACTTGGAAAGAGCAGCGCCAATCAAGGCCACGAAAAACAAAAGTACCGCACTCAAGGCCTTCAGAGTATTCAACTCCATGGGTAAGAAGAGCAGAGCTATGCAAAGCCGACAAGTCAAACTACTTCGAACGTCTCACTAGACCTTCCTCCTTGAACCAAAGGCACGAGCTGAATGATCCTGTGAAAGGAATTCCGGACAAGAAAACGGACAGATATGAAAAAATATGGTAACCATATGAAACGATGATGGCATTTCGTATGCCTCATCAGTTCAAAGCACTCACGGTGTCGAGATCTCACCATGCTTGGAAGCCCAGGATCGAAGAAAGGATCTGCGATGTCTGCCTGGAGGTTGAGACGAATCAGTGTGACCTCAGAGACCGAAGCTGTCAGATGCTGTCGCTGCGTTCAGCTCTGAAGTCCAAGCGACAGGGCCCAGGACATTCACGGAGCGATCTCGTTGATTCGTTTCATCCAAGACTCCATCTACCAACACCTCAGGCGAAGCAGCAAAAGAACGAAGTGGACTCCCTGCAAGCCTCAATTTCAACACAGTTTCACAAGGGGAAGCGCCATTTTCAGCATCAAAAATTTGCTGTTCAAGGATCGAAAGTGCTCAGCGTCCACAATGCTGTGCCAGGGGTTGGTGGATTTTTCACATCTGCCAATGTCACAGCATATGCCGACCCCTGCAGTGGATTGAGGTCACGGGGTCACAGACAAGAGGAAAGGACTCGACGAATTGAATTCATGGGTAGTTTCACTAATTCAAGGTAGTAATCTGTAGCAAAATAAAATTTGTTGATGTTGATTGCTTGCACATGCTTGTACAAAATGTTAAGCTTTGATTGCTTCTGATTGCTCGAGCTTTGGAGGAAGAAAGTTCTGAAATATCTTCGCCATCTCCAAGCCTGGACCATTGGCATCTCCAACACCATAGATGCGTTCGTCCTGGTCACCTGGACCTCACCGGAAGACTGAAATTCAACTCGTTTCTGAACTTTTTGGATTCAGAATAATTCAGAATGATTTAGATTCCTTAAGACTCATCAAGAATAATCAATTTTCATTAAGATTGATTAAGATTCATTACGATTGATGAAGCACATATAAGCAAGGCCCGAAGATGGCCTATGCAAAAGAATCCTCTGGTGTTCTGTGTTCAAATCCATGATTCTGCACAACCCAAATCCACAAAACATTTGTTCATTCGCAGTCGAAAATTTGGTGCCTCAGCAGGCTCCAATACGTTGGCCACTGAGAAGTCAAAACGTAGCTCTTCGTCTTGACTGATGTCCTGTGAACCCAACACTTCCCATCTGTTTCCGTGTCATCTTCCATGAGTCATGTATTCATGTGTGTATATATATATATTATATTAGTATATCAGTCATGTATATCATTACTGTGTTTGTCTGTGTCACTTTCTTTTGACATCTTTCTCGAATCACAATGCTCCCATCCTGCACTTGCGTTGTGATACGCAGAGCATCAGCATCCTGACCTTAGGTAAGTGCACCGCCGAATTGTGCCAAGGGCCGTCGTAAATGGCAGAACTGGAACGTTGCCTGCACTCTTAAACCTCCCTCCCTATCTTTGATCCTCTTTATCCAGTCAATTGTTTCTATTCTTTATTCATTCTTTCATTTCCTTTCAGTCCATTCTCTATTCTCTATCCTCTTCTCTCATATCTTTCTATCATTTTCTACCTTTGATCTAGGCATCCTTAAAAATTGTGTATCATTGTGTACTTCGGCCAAAGAGCTCACACGAAATGTCAGTCTCAAGGTGCTATGGCTCGTCATGGTCACCTGCTGGTCCATCCGCGAAACCTCGTTCCCACAACGGAGAAGAAAGATACCGAGAAGAAAATAGACGAAATAGACAAGAAAAAAATCATAGAGAAAGGAAAATCAAAAAGGAAATAGAGTTTTTGGATGAGAAAAATCTGAGTTTTTGGATCGATTTCGAGACGCCGAGGCACCGAAAGCTCCAGCAATCGAGGCATCACGACTTGGCCCGGCACGCTCTTGGCGGAAAAAACCACGTTGCCACGCAGCTGCTCCCCGTAGAAAACCGTGGCCTACGCCCAGGTCTTTAGACCCCCAGAAGATCAAGTACTGAGGGAGGAAATCAAATCATATTTACATCCATATATCATACGTATATATATATATATACATGTTCATAGAACATTCGCATGTTTTCTACTAAGGCTGTATTCCACACGCAGGAAGATCTCAATCGGTACATCTCCAAACTGCTCTGCGCCTGCAAACCCAAGGTCTTCCGTGGATACAACGTGGCCACGCTGAAGTCCAACAAAGGCGTCAAGCGCTCGGTGCTTCCCGGCAGGTCCAACAGCCCAAGGCCTGGCCCGTTGTTGTGCCGAGATTCGATGGAAATTCGATGGATTCCGATCTGAAGGAAGTTTGAAGAAATTCGATGTTTCGGATCGTAAAGGGAAGTGTTTAGGATTCTGTTTCTTCTTCATGTCATCAGTTTCACAATGAGTTTCATACTGTGTTTCTATGTGTGTGCTTCTTCATATTGTCAGTTTCATAATGAGTTCCATAGTGAATTTCGAGTAATAAAGGGATACCACGGGATACGATGGTCAGTAAAGGGGATCACCAGCAACAGTGAGTAGCCACGAGTGATTGAATAAATGTGATAAGCTAATTGCCAACATAGTCATATCGTGTTATATCATGTTATATCTACATATGTATATATATATGCCAAGAACGTGTTTCTCATCGCTGTTGCATCAACAAAATCACTTTTCAACTGCAGGTATCAGTTTGGATGGCAATGCTCATAATAGCTGGCATGCTTCCCATTGCTTCAGTGCAATGCTCGTGAGTCCACGCCTTGTTCCAAGCTGAAGCGAATGGTGCGGCTTTGACACTCCGGCACTGGAAATGGATTGGTTGAGAACCTGTCACGGTCCAAGCGCTTTCAGATGACACAAAAAACCTTTTAAAAGACATTATAAACTCTGAAGAAACAGAAAGTTCAAAGTTCAATGCTTTCTTTCCATTCCACACTTTCGAGGCACAACATGTTCGAAGCTTGCCTCCTGTACTTGCCACAGCTACCAGTGCTGTTTCCTCAGGTGAAACATCGGAGCATTACCAGCTGTAGCTGACAGCTGCCCACCGGCTGCACTGACGTGTCGTGTGTCGCTATGAGGCTTCGCCCATTGCTCAAGGGTTCGCCAATTTCAACGAACCACTCATCTAATTGCAGTTCCAAGTGAGTTCCACTGAGCAGTTTGAGTGCAACTGCATGCAAGTGACCAGAAAAGTCGTAGCCATCAGGCGCAATGATCTGCAAAACATCTCCTGCTTCTAAGGCCGTGTACAGAAGAATCCTTGGCTAAACTGCGAAGGTTTGGAGTTTGGTATCAGGAAATGTCACACACTTGAGGCTTCCAGACTCAGCCGAGCCGTTTCCTGCACTCGGTCAAGAAAAGACACGTTTATAACAATTTCGACAGTTGATAGCATTTTATAGCGGGTAAATCTTGAACCCTTGACTCTGAAGATGCAATGAACTGCGTCTTGCACCGCCTTGCAGCTGATGTAACAATCAAACTTGGCAAAGGGTCTGGAAGCGCAACTCCAACTCATCAAGTGCAGTCGTCACTGGGTATATGACCTGCAGCAACGGTTCTTCACGACTCACAGACTCCAGTTTGAGTCGTGGACAAATGCCGTTAACTGACTCCAATTGATCCAAAGTATCCCATGACATCGGCTAAGACAACTGTCATAACACAGATTTTCCTATGACAACTGTGGGAGTCTGCTGAATGCCGACAGGACCTCACCTTGAAGGTGTGGAAGACTTCCGTCAATTTGAAGCCTCGAACTTGACCCAGGTCCAGCAGTTGCGAGTACTCTGCCTGGAGAAGCCCGACGAAACGACAAGTTGGGTTCAACTCGGTCCCCCATAAAACATCTAAAACCCAAACAGTTGACCTATTTCCATTCTATTTCCATTCTATTTCCATTCTTTCACCAGCCATTGATCTGTTTCAAACATCTAAGGCGTGTTGTTCATTGAGACTTGTTGTGCCAACACGTGGTGGCCATGCTCCACCGGACATCTTTCAAGGGTCCCTTCCCCTAGGTACCTGCTTCGTCAAGTAGCTTTGCAGTTGCCAGGTGCCGGCCTGAAGTCGATAGGTCAGTTTTGCAAAAAAGGTCTCATTTTGAAAAGATGCAAGAGTGGAAATAATTGAAAAATTCTCTAGGGTCCTTTTCCAGGCTCCTTTTTATTGAAAGGGCTCCTGTTTCAAAAATACAAGTCTTTTGGAAAAACCGCGAACATTCTATTGAAAAAAAATGCTAGTACTCGTCTAAAGGGAAAATATCCAAATTAGGCTATTGATCATTCTGACCTGCACTGTATCAAAAAATCACTGAAGGATTCCTGCCTCTAGTGAAATGACGGTTGGATTCACGCAAAGCAGTGCTAGCCTTGGTCTCACGACTAAATGTACGGATCAATGATTTCAAAAAAACACCTCAATTACCTTGGTGATCCTTTGACTGTCAATATTGGCCTTTGTTGGATGGAATTTGTGATGGAAATCGTTGGGTAAATTCCTATTTTCTCATAAGCCTTTGCTGCTGCGAATTGGATCGGCGTCATGCGTCTCTGAGTGCCCTCGGGCAGCTGATATTTTGCAAGCGCCAAGAGATCCCTGGCCACGTGCAGCTCAGCAATGTTGGAGGGTGCAGCCGTCCCAGCGCAAGTGACTTCATTCGCTTCAGCCTCAGTGTGCCGCTTGATGTTGGCAAAGATTAGCGCTTAGTGAGGCTTAGTGAGGCTTGGCTTAGTGCTTGTTAGTAGTGACAATAGTGCTCAGTGCTTCTTAGTTACTAATCACTGAGGTGTGATTGTACAAGAATGAGCATGATACAGAAACAAAAGAGTGAACAAGGATGATACTATAATGAGGGATCGTAACAGGTGTTTCGTAGCTTCACCCCTTTGCAACTTTCTGGTGGTTTCCCAAACCAATTACAGTTGATTTCTTCTGAAATCATCGCAATCCTCTTCTGGTGCAACTCCGGCTCCGATCATCGTTAAACCATCCTTCGCATTCCCAAATTTCAGCATCCTCCACACTCAGTCTGAGTTTACCTGTCTTTACCCATTATCCATCATTAATTTTCATGAAGCAGTCTTAACCATTGGTCAACACTTGGCACCTTGTGCCTTGCAGTTGAGGAGCTGTCAAGGTATCAACCAGCGAAGCATGGCAGCTCGTGGGGATGCGGAAGCCAAACGGCGCCTGAATTGCGATGAAGCCTTCGGGTGACAAAGCATTCGTCGTGCGGAACACGATGCTGACGTTGTTGAAGGTCTCCTCGCAAGCAATGAACGCTTTGAAGGAAAATACAAGGTTTAAAATCGCACAATTGCCAAACTCTTAAATAATGTATAGACCAGGATACCCCCTTAAGTTGCATCAAATATTGTTCCACTAAGATTTTAGCACGTTCTACATTTCGGAATAATTTGTCCATCTCCGACTGCTGGTGTCTGTCCCAAGCTTGTTCCCAAGCTGTGCATTCCTGTCCTCTGCCAAGGTTGATCTGGCTTTTGCTGAGGGTGTTACAGCAAGCTCTGTGAACCGCCAGAATCTGTAGCCATCAAAAGGCTCCTTAGGCCAAGCAGAGAGTGACAGCACTAAGGCCTAAGGAGTTGTTTGCTTCATGTTTTCTTCATGTTTCATGGTGATTTTTCATGGTGGTGTTTCACTGTGGTGTTTCATGCTTTCGCATGGAGATCTCGTCTGTAAAAGCTAAAAGTATGAAACTAAGGGCTGCGATCTCGAAGACAACTTCTTGTGTCTTACAGATGGCAGAGTGGAAGTTCACTTCTACACATGAACTCGAACATTCATGGAGAACCTCAGATCAGAATGGATCTGTATCAGCAAGTTATTGCAACAGGTGAGAAAGAAACATAGATCCCTCGTCCTGCGTCATACCCTGTCCAATTTTGCTTGAAGAGTGGCTGTTGCTTCGTCGCTGAAGCTGATTGTCCAAGTGTTCTGAGCCTCGCAAACGGGCGCTGCAGAAACTCATTGAAACGAATACTTTCCGTTCCCTTCTTGAGATTTTTTCTTAGCAATTCTCCAGGACAAGTGCTTCCCAGATTTGAAGAACCTAAGACCCTAGCACTGCTCCTAGCACCACTTAAAACATCCTTTCCTCTCCCTTGCCGAGGCTGCCCAGGAATGAACCAGGAGGAAATGTTGATATAAACTCCAATCTTATTGGTAGACGTGCAACCTATCAAGGTGGAAGACCAAGAAGGCCAGAAATCAAGTGGAGAAATTATGAACAGTGTAAGATACTAAAAGCATATTGAAAGCATGACCGCAAAATACATCATACATCATCTCACATCAATACAATACAAAAAGCATCATCAAAGATGATAAAAGAATACACAAAGCTTTTGATAAGTGGAATCTACAAGAATACCTTAAGAATACATCAAAAATGATAAAACTCGCAGATCTTCGAAGCGCTTCGCCAGGTCACAGGCGTTTCCTCGGGATTCACCGTGGCCAATCGCATCACGTAGCGCCGCTGCGAGCGGAGTCCCAGACCGATCTGCAGCTCGGCACGGCGACCTTGACCTGGAGCCAAGAAGGGACATCTCTTCACTCTCTACATGACATGCATACTGCATATAGATATGCGCATTTATGTACATCTATAAGAATTTATAATCACAACTAATTGATACTACTTGTGTATCATATGTCTTCTGTGTACTTTATGTATCTCTTTATGTATCTTATGTAGCTCAAAATATGGGAAACAGTAAAGCAATGTAAAGCATTGTCATGTTCTCTGACATTCCGCGTTCAAAAGGATGGCACGGCCTTGGCAGCTCGACACCACAGCGCTGGAATCGAAGGCTTTGTAAATCGCAGGGAATGGAATCCCGACCCCGAAGATCTCCTGTTTCGACAGAGATCTTTGAAATGACAGGAGTGAAGGCAGTGGTGGATCTCTATCCTTGGATATCTTTAGAATCATTTTGCATCTGTGATGAAAGTGGCAGAAAGATAGAGGACGATGAACTGATGAAGTCAAGTTTTTGCATCTAATTTTCTTTCTCTTTCATTTCCATCTCTTTGAAAGATTCGCGTTCACGACTCTTGTACAGGAAACAACGAAGACGGTTTTGCTACTCATCAACACTGAGCACCTTCTCAACTGAAAACCTGGATTCCCAGACTTCCACTTCCCGCTGTCCCCTGTGACCATCACTGTGCAAAGTGAAGGGAATTGAAATCCCGGCGGAGCTTTAACCACCAAGGCTGCCGAACCCGTAAAAGTTGGTGTGCTGGCAAGTTCCTAAGGCCCAGGGCAAGATCGTGCAAGGAGCAAGGTAATGGTGATGTCCAACATGAGGGAAGATCTCTGAGACTTTCCAGAGGACAGGCTCCCATTCCGATCAGAGGATGCAGACTGGCAAATGTAACATCTGGATATGTTTAACATCGATACTTCAAGCGCCAAGTTGCAAAGGCCAATATCACGTGAGTCACCTAGCGAAAGATGTGGCACTGTGATAATGGTGGCTTGTGTCTACATACGCTGGCACTGTACAGTTTGTTGAACAACTAAGAAAACCATCTAAGAACACAGATCAAACCGTACCAAGAAGTACCGTTTGAAGTCTGTACCCATCCTGCACCACAGTGAACCAACTCCACGTGAGGGGCACCTGTCCAGGATGATCATCACGACCTGTTGCAGCGTAGTTGATGCCGCTCTCAAGCCCCAATAAGGCTCCAAAGGCCATGGGCGTCTCGACTTGAAAGCCTCTGTCACAGGGAGAGATGATGACTTTGCAGAAGCTTCAGATTTAGCGTTTTTCTTGTTTATATATCCAAAAAGCTGCTTCGGAAATTGCAGAATTCTGAAGTCTTCATCACTGCCACTTGCCTTCAACGGTGGAACTGAGATCTGCAAGCTCCTGGGTGTTCCTGAAGCTGGAAATGGTCCAAAGAAGGCCTGCGCTTCGCTGGACATTTTGGACAACACTTCTGATAAAGTACTGCTCCACTGCTCCGAAATCTCCCACTTCACTCCCACTGCGAACTTTCGAGCTTTCAGAGTTGGAACCGCTTCGAGATGCACCTCCTTCTTCCGGCACCAGCGGATTTCGAGCACTGAGACCGAAGCTGTATGCTGCCGCCGCCACGGTGCCACTGGACACAGAGATGGTGACCTGCCGAATGCTTGGGGAAAATGACGTACCATTCATTGGAAAATTGTAAATTGATGGATAAGAAATGATATGATTGGGATAAGATGATAAGATGCTGATTCAATGACTTGATGGGGAAATAAGTTGTGAAACAAATGAGAAGCTACTGATACCTCGTGTGCTTTGACGATGGTGGAGAAATGGCATGATTGTCCGAATAAGAATGAGCTGATTGTCTTTGCCTCAAATCCACCAAGACATTCAAGACCCCATCCGTTGTAGTTTGCTCACTAAATGCAGTCCCAAAACGGATGATAACTATGATCTATCGCCGTGCATATCGAAAGAATTGAAGCCTCTTCTTGTAGCAGGTAGTGTTACACCCGTGAAAACAACCCAAATGTAAAAATATTTAATGTCTATATCTTATTTCATCAATGTTCTTTCATGGACCTTTGAGGTAGGTCCATTGGACGGTGACCATATCTCATGACTAATAGGACTATTCTTCGTTGTGTGACCATATGGACCATGTATCATCTCTCTTGTACAACAGGTGACAATTTTCAGGATGGCAACCTGGTTCCTCTCCATGGCCTGCACGTGTTGGTTCGCGAAGAGCTCGGAGCTGCTACACTGAAGCCCAGCACCGCTGGCAGCCAAATCCTGGCCACGCAGGGGGGTCACCGCACGCTGGAAACGATGGGATTTCCATGTCGGTCTTTTTCAATGAACATTTTTTCATCTTTTCGGACAATGGACAACATGCAGTCTGTATGTTTGATAATGCATCTGTTTGAAAAGCCAAATGCTAAATCAATGCAAATGTCATCAAATGTCCATTTCACGCGACATTGCAATGGAAGTTTGACGCTCCAAAACAGAGCGCTGTCAAATTGATCCACTTGTCCAGTGCCTGAAAGGGTTCCTCCAGAGCAAGGCTTTCCAAAACTGCGCAGTTGGCCTCGCAGGAGACATTCGAAGCAAGACCCTGACTGCCCTGGCTGTTTCCTAGGTCTGCTGGGTCTCGCTCCACTTACCAGTACGACATCAGCTGTAGTCGACTGAGAAATACTTCCAACCTATTGAGCTCGACTGCTATTTCCGGCAATGAGACTCATCGAGACGCACATGAGCTTGATTGGTTGCGCGTAGCCAAGAAGGAAATCCAGATTTCAGCTGACACAACTCAAATTCATCTCACTTTCGGTTCTGCCAGCAGTTCTTCCTGAAATTGGCTGGATAAGTGTGGCGTACGCGGTCACGCTCAAGCGCGGAAACCCTCTCTGTTTCACGTGTCTGTTGTTTTTGTCCTTTGGTCCTTCTACTACTATTTCAAAATCTATCTTAAACTCCTATGCTTGCGCAACCAAGCAATCTGGTCATTCGTTCGAAGCGAAGATGGGAAGCGGTAGAAGGTGGAAGGTGAAGCCTGATATTTCCTCTTGACATTTGAATATGTTTCAGTAGTAGAAAGCTAGCGCTCGTGACACGTGACTCAGCCGGTCTTCCAAACAATGCCCCTGATTCATGAAGGTTGTCGTTGGGACTTTGAAAGGACTTCAGCCGGAAAGAATGAAAATAAGAATGAAATAGATGAGTTCTTGATGAATCAACTCAATGACATATATGCATCAGTGGATCTGAAGGCCCTGTGACTTCGTTGGGATGTTCATCCAATTGGATGACAAGTGGTTCTGACTCTGCTAAGTTGTCTCTAGAAGTCGCCTCTCGGATCTTCAATGGGAACGGTTCGGACATGGGCGGTGCTGAGGGCTCTGGTCGTGGCGTGAAATCACTACAGGTCCAACACACATCTTGCACCTCGATGGCAAAACCCATGGGCGCATCAATGAGGAAATAGCCGCCCGCCATCAACGCTGTCACTGATTGGAAGTGGATTTGCAAAATGTTCCTTGGAAGTTCAATAGACAAAGTCATCCTTGTCAGTGGAGGCCCTAGACAAAGTGAGCCATGCACAGCTGAGTCCAAGCTGCTCTTTACCCAACAGACTTGTCAAGAAGTAGTCCACCATAAAGTTCACCAAAGTTCTCACCTTGGTGCCAAAGACCATAGGTTTCGCAGAGGAAATTCAGACATGAATCATCAATGACTGATATCAACCATCATGAATCCCTTAGCCGACAGCGACTGAAGGGTAGCCATGGATCATTTTATCTGATGTTGGGACCCCAGGACATGTTCATGGACAGATTCAAAGCATGGAGCAAAGCATGGGTCATTAGTCTTCAATTATTGTTGGTTCCTATTCACCATCATGGACCATTACTTATATTGTTGGTTAAGTTCACCCCCTTGACCATGCTTAAACACTATTAACAATGAAGCACCAACAATCAAGAATCAAAAATCATCCTTAACTCAATAAATTACCAACCATCAAAAATCATCCCTAACTCCTTCGTGATCCTTCACCAATAGCACTTCCAGGATGCTGGGGATCCATCACCCCTGGACGTCAGGACACCTCTGGTGCTTCCGTGGCTGCCGCTGCAAAGCGCTCAGAGCTCAATGAGTCGAAGCCAAATTCCACGAGGAAAAAGTTGCCTCGTTGGGTGGTTGATATGGGTGACCTTGCGCTCCAACCGTTCCTGGTGAGTCCCTACCAGGCAGTGCAACCAAGGGTGGGCAATACACGGGGGCAAGAACCCTACGTTGAGGCTTCCAATATATAAGTACAACTTCTCAAGTGTCAAGAAGCATTGGCATGTTAAGGTCATTTGAAGATCATGTGAAGAATTTCTAGCACATCAGATTTTCTCTTCAGATCTCTTAGATTTTCTCGCTACTTTTCTCAGCGATGGCGGTGCTGAGTGACTGGAGGAGCGCGGTGTGGTGTCAGGCACCCGGATCTTGGCCACGAAACCATAGGTCTGTAGACGATCCCAGGTGCCTTGCGGCGAGAAACTGCTGCTGCTTGAGGTGATCTCACAAATCTAAACAAACATCAGTAAAGAAATCATAAAATGTGAAAGAAACATCTGCAACTCTTTGTACAACTGGTGTCCGACATTCTGACATTCTCTGCAAACTGATCTATTCCAACCTCTCCACGGCGAATAAATTCCAGGCCTTGGAAGTTGTGCACAAAGTTCAAGACTGCCAGTGGCGCCGGTGCCAAAGGCACAGCTGGCACATGTGACAGTGGAAGGTCAGCAGTGACTCCCAAAATGTCCTGCAGCGCAGCAAGTGACATAGCCCAATGAAAGTAGCAGAGTTCAGCGAATTTCTCGCTGAAGACTTCGTGTAACAAGTTCAAGCCCAAAATGAAGCATGGAAAGGCAGCCTGAATGCTTTCGTGGGACATGATCCACTCATAATCATCATGCAATGATGGAATTAAGTATGCCTGGCAACGAATCTATGATCCATGGGACTCTGAATAGATTGATACATACACAAATGATTCATTGAATTTGTATATGAAATCAATGCCTTTGGCAATCGTGAGATCTCCTGACGGCGATATAGAAAGTCTGCTGTGTTGAAGTCCCAGATGTAGCCAAGTGGTGCCACAATCCGCCAGGAAATCTCGTCCATGGAGTCAAATGGCACCTGCCAGAGCTGCAAATTCATCACGCGAGGTGAGTTGGATCGGCCTGGCCTTCAATGGAAACACCACCACACGGGTGGGCTGAGACATCTGGGAATAGGGCAAAAGATTGTCAAAGGTCAACATGAAAGAACCTGCCACGGTGGCGCAACGGGCCAACAATAGGAGCTACAGCTTCAATCACTCGGACTTTGAAACTGGGCAGGTGCTGCGCAACGAAATACGACTGGCTGCCGTCCAGTTTTTCAAAACTCCTCAACCAGTGACCTTCTAAACAGATGAAGTCTGGATGGAAAGAGTGGCAAGGAACAGCACAATCCCAGCTGCTCTGAATGCCAAGATTTTCCAACTCTGTCGATCCCACCTGGAGGCATGGCCAACTGATAAACTCCAAAGGAATTTCCAGAGCCCTGTGGATCACTTGCCACATAGCGCAGACTGTTCAATGTGCCATCCAAGGAATTTCCTGCAGCGCTCTGCGTAGTAAGCCTGCAAAATCAAGAGACTCGACCCTTTCACACGTTTCTTCACAGCGGGTCTCATTTGTCAAGTTTCCTCTCCTCTCGGTTCCACATGTCAAGGACTTACCCTTAACCTCCCCTTTTCTTCGTATGACACAGAAGTTCTTAATCATTTGTTCTTGTCCCAGCCTGAAGTTGTCGTGCTGCTCTTGTGTGTAGGTTGCTGCGTTCAACACCTGGATCTGAAAAGCATAGGATCGACCGGCCACCTCGGGCAGAGAGAGAGAGCCACAAAGGCTTTACAAAGATGTTTGAAGTGACTCAAGTGTGCACAATTTCGAAAACCACATCGGTCACACGATGCATCTCCGCTCACAAAATTTTGGACTTCAAGCGACAAAGCTTGCGGTTGAAGGCAAAACAATGCTGGCAGAATTCTTGTTGCCTCGGACTGAGAGTTGGGCAGTTGCGTGTGCTGAAACGGTTACCAAAACGATCAGATTCAATTTTCCATCTGTTTCGATTTCCATCAATTTCCTTCAAAAATTTTGAGATCCGATTGAAATCCAACAGTTGTTTTCTCCTCTCAGAACTCTTTTCTCCTCTTCGAGTTTTGGAAGTCGAGAATTTCAAGTCACCAAGTGACCCAGGCAGCGCAACACTGGCAGTCGCTGTATCGAGTCCGCAAAGCCCACGCTGGCCTCGGAGAGGAAGCACAGCTTCAAAGGAAAGGCTCCTTTCACTGCGAAGCCAAGACCTTCACTTTCGAAGTTCGGGGAAGTTCAGACCTCTTTGTTCTCAGTTGGCTACACCAAATTTGCAAACACTTGAAACATTGGAGTTCTTAGATATGCATTCTGGTGATCCAAGAGAAGTTGGAGAAACTCCCGGTGCGCCAGGAAACGTAGTGATACTCCGGCAGAGACCGGGTGAGACATCGGGGTTGCACGAGGAATCCACTGGGCAAGAGCAGTTGCAGGGCACCACCATTGTCGGGACAGCTCTGCTCCGTGGTGAAGAAGATGCTGAGCCAATTCCTTGGACAGGCATTGGAATCAAGGAACGCACAAAAAGAATCAAGATACA
Source organism: Symbiodinium kawagutii (assembly GCA_009767595.1). Taxonomy (NCBI): domain Eukaryota; class Dinophyceae; order Suessiales; family Symbiodiniaceae; genus Symbiodinium; species Symbiodinium kawagutii. Next base: position 186,384 of record VSDK01003329.1, on the reverse strand, counting down.
AATAAGGATTGAATTCAGAATAAGGAAAATTCAAATCAACAAAAAAGAATTCCAAATGAGTTTTGGAATGAAGCCGGATAAATTATCATTGGATATGAAAAAGAATATGAATTCAACAGGCGTCACAGGATATTTTAGGAATTCAAAAGGACTCACAAGGCATCACAAGGCAACATGAAAATCTAACCTTTGATGTTTTGGAGGGGTTCCCACAATGGATGATGCCCTTTTGAAAGAATTTACGACGTCAAACTGCTGTCTGCAGCTACATGGTGTTTCTTACTTCTCTCAAGTTGCTCCCAACTCACGCCGAGGTTCCTCTCGGTGATGCCAAAATATTCTGGCGTTAACGTCGCATCTGAACGAAGCAAGTGCACAGAAACTTACTGTACTGGTCTGAGAGAAAACTGAAAATGATGAACTGCTGCAGTATCAACAGAAGATAAGAGCGTATCTCATGCGCTATATGAACATCTCTTGACCACTATCTAGCAAGAACATCTATATCAATCATTCACATAATATGTGTATATCTATCTGCGCTATATTCATAGATGAATTTACGATGTGCAAGTGCATACAACATCTGCAGACAATTCTTTCAATCTTTGGTATACACATATTCTAGAAAGTCTTTGCTTAAATCGATTGGTCTTTGTCTTGGCGCCAAGACCTTTGCGGCGTCACTTCTTACGCCTCGCAGGACACCGAGCACTGGCGCATTGGCGGCAGCTGCGAAATTGCGCTGAGCACTGCTTCGCACTTCCACCGCTGAGCTCGGCAGATTCCCAGGTGCCAAAGTCCCGCGTAACCTGCAGAATGTGAGAAGTTATCATCACGTGACATCAACCAGCTCACCAGGTCAACCAAGTGATGTAATTACACAGGATGGTGTGTTCGCTGGTTAGCTGTACAACTGATAAACTGGAGGGAATTAGCCGCTTAGATTTTAAGCAAGGATAAAAATCCTTTGTATGTACAAATCGTTAAAAGATTAGACTCAATGTTCAAGACCATCTGGAAGTGCACTGTGAAACTCTCTTTCCTTCTCCAAGTGCCACACCTGACAGACCACACATTGGAAGGATCGGTCATAGGCAGAGCAAAGCTGGGATTGTTGACGGTCAGGTTCCTTAGATATCTTAGATGCACTTGCAGCTTCAAAGTCATCTCAGTCCCAGTTTCCATGTTCAATCAATCTGGATGAATCTGGTCTCTTTCAATTTCCTGAGGTCCCATTGGAGTTCACTCTTTCAAGGCCTTCTTTAGCTGCACCAGCTCCCCACAGTACCACTTGGTGAAAGGCTCACAACGATTGCGGAGTTGGCATAGACTACGCTGTAAGCATTCAGCGCATAGATGCACAAACGACCGCTGAAAAGCCAATAACCTGGGCAGGTGCCACAGTAACTCTGCTGCCATCCCCGCCAGTGACTGCTGCTGGATCCACCAATGGCTTCACTTTTGTTGAGCTCCGAAACCATCCAGTTGGTCATCCAAGCCAATGACGCCATAGCCCTGGAAAAGGGCTGAAGTTTGATGAGTAGATTTCAACAAAAATGGGACAAGGTTGATGGGAAAATTTGAGAAATCTAAACTTCCAATCTGCTTCCCTCTGTTTTTCTGATCTTTGGCTCGAGAATCAGCGCAAGACTTGTGAAATCGAAGGCATGCCATGCCCCTGTCGTTACAGCTCACCTGCTGCATTTCAAAAGGCGGATCTGCACCAACGCCTCAGCTGAGACGTTCAAGTCATCTTACCATTCCAAGATTCCAAAATGAGCATTGACGAGACAGAAATGGCATAGCAGTGTGTTGAAGATATTTGAAAATGTGCCGAAAATACGTTGAATTTTGAAATATCAAAATGTTTTTCTTAGATATGTAAAAAAGACTGAAACCGCAATTCTTCAATCACTCAACATGTTCTCCAAGGTGCAGGCATAGCCTTCAGGGAGATTCACCTCCAACCCCGCCACGCTCTGCACAGAGTTTGCACCCACAGGTGCAGGTGTTGCTTGGTGGCCGCCCCAAACTGTCGCGCTCAGCATCAGCCTGGAAGAGAAATCTCTCTGAACCGAGCCATGCAATGAATCTTCTGCCGAAAAAAATCAAAAATGAACAATCTTCATTCTCCTGCACTTCTCTGACCCGAACTGCAATGCCATTGTATGTGTGTGCTTGGGTCATATCAAAATCTTGGCCAATGGAAACACACAGATCATCACAGATCAAAATCAATGGAAACCATGGCTTTCCTCTCCTGATCAGGAGATGGTTTTCCTCGTCTCCACGGAAAGGTTTGTCACCGGAAGAGATGACCTTAGCGAAGAGGCAAGACATCTCCTGCAATCCAATGGGTCTATCCTCCTGAATGCTACCAAAACGGGAAGAGAGCAGGAGAATGATCTTCATAGATATGACTAATCTTTCCTTTCCTTTCTTTTCTTTTTCTTTTCTTTTGCTTATCTTCTTTTGGCTTTCTGTCTTCTGTCATAGCCTCTCGACTCTTGAAAGGTTGGCCACCTGCCATCATGAAGTGCAACCAGCCAAGGCTGCGACTGAAGCCATGCTGAATGGCGAAGCAAAAAGCAAAGCACCTGTTGTCGCTGCTCGTTGCTGGTCCAAAATCAACAAATCAGCCATGCTCAATTCTTGAGAAATTGAAACAGCCTATTGAATCCAAGCGAGAGTCCGCATGCAGAGAAACAGCCCATCGACAGCTGCAGTTTTCCCACCTGATGCTGACTGATAGGATGGTGCCGCAGCTGCTTCGAGCTCTGCTCCAAAGTGGCTTCCAAAGAACCCCTCACTGGGCAGCAGCAAAGATAGCCTGGTAGCATGGCTGCAGCGCTGTGTGGTAAAGGCATTGAGTAAACTCATTTATTAACAATATTAAGTAAATGATCGATTAGGAACAAGTTGGAATTCTTAAGAAATCTCAAGAAGTACACCACTTGTCTTCTTCTTCTTCTCCTCCTTCTTCTTCTTCTCCTTCTTCTTCTTCTTCTTCTTCTTCTTCTTCTTCTTCTTCTTCTTCTTCTTGCTTTCCTTCAATATCTTCAATGCAACCTTTTCCAAGGCAAAGCTTCTTTTTGCAGTTCAGCCACAAACGGATAGTGTGCTGCACGGAGTTGGTGATTGGATCCATCTGGGCAAAGACCTCCGATTGCGATTCTCATAGCCAAGGCTGACGCGTTTGGCTTTGAACACAGGTTGCAAGTGAACAGAAGTAAACTCATAAGTAAACATGAGTAAACTCAGAAGTAAACAATGCTTAAACAAAGTGCAGCTTGCGTGCAGCTTCTCCCATTTCAGTTCTGCCAAGTATTTCAAGCTGAACGAGTCGTTGTGGTTTCCAGTGGGTTCCTCCCGTTGCGTTCCCCCCCTTGGGTCCTTTCCCCCAACCGCATCCCCTTCCAACCGGGTCCCCTTCCAACCGGGTCCCCCGCCAGATTCAGGACACTTCTCCGATTCACAAAGGTCGTCACCGAACAGCTGGGCGAATCACAGCCCGTGACCGCCAGAGCTGAGGCGTCACACCTGGAGGTGCGATGGCCATCACTGGGGTCGCCCAGAAAAGATTTGGGAAAGCTATGGAAAGCATATGAAAATCTTCAATCACTGGAGCTGCAACACTTGGGAAAATATTTGGGTACCACTGAGCTACAACTGAGATTTTGAGCAAACATGTAAAGCCTCAGCTAATCCACTCAGCCAGGCACCCTGCAGAACAGGACTCTGCCAGGTTCCACTGCGTCCTAGGATAGCGCGCAGTTCTCGCAGAAGGGTTCAGGTTCTCTTGAGCTTTCCACAGGTATCCCAAAATTGGAAAATGATGAGGTGACAAACAGCTGAAAGAAAGAGGTCTTATTCTGTTTTCAAATGAGCAAGTACATCTTTATTTCATTTCATTTTTTTCATGCATATCTTCATGTTTCTTTATTCATATGTCTTTCTTCATTCAAGGCCTTTATACAGTGCTGCCAAGTCCAAGCATCAAAGGCCAAAGGTAAATCACCAAGCGATTCCCCTGCACAATCGAAGCGCCGGCCTTTGCCCTCAACCTCACAACAGACCCAGATAGGAAGATCATTCTCAGACAACAACACTGTCTGCATCAACTTGCAACTTAAATCAAGTTCAGGATGGAGCAACAGAACCCTTCACCCGCATCTCATCCCTTTCACAGCCCTTCACTGCCCACCCTCACCCTGTGATGGGCTTTTGGGCACCAGCCTCATTGAGATGTCGGCAGCTACACCCTGCTGAGTGAGGTCCAGCCTCGGAAAGGCAAAGAGGAAGGACGAAATACACATTGATGCTCTGTAAACATAGTAAAATATAGGAAAATCAGATTGAAAGACATGGCAAACAAGTAGATTCACGCACATTTCAAATCATCAGATCCCTTGTATTCTGTGGATTTGTTCTGCTTTTAGCTATTGGAGGTCATCAATTACCAAAGATTCTTTGAAGCTTCTCGAACTTGACAGCAGTGCCATGTCTAGCAGAAGTCGAGCAAACATGGGACCTCTGCAAACTTTGACCACACAGGAGCGTGAAGCTCTGCAAATCTCTGAGAAGCTCACACATCGTCACCCAACAGTGTCACTCCTCCAGAGGGATGCAGGTGTGGCTGAGTGCCAGAGGAGCCTGGAGGAGTCACGGAGCTCTGTTTCAATGGCAGAGACCACCGAAAAAAAAAAAAAAACGCAAAGTTTCCACCATCGCCAGCCATGGCATGGAAAGCGTGCCGTTCGATGTGGTGAAAGAGCACAAATGACAGGAGTCTCATCGTACCCATGCGCCTTCTACAATTTGTTGCTGAAGCCAGGCCGGCGCATACTCAATCACACCTTGAAAACATGTGCCATGGATTTCCAAAACTAAGAACTTTCAAACTGGAAAGTGCTTGCTGCAAGGTTCAAAAGGGATTACGAAGCTGAAAAGCTGCAAAGGAACCCTGTTAATTGTGAAACTGTACCACGGAATCTCATGGAACCGTGAGAAATCCTATGGAATCCTACGGAATCCTGTTCAGTCTTCAAGGTTTCTGCCATGGTGCCGAAGGGATCTGCGTTGTCACGCATGGACCACAGTTGCAAATGGCCATCACTTGGAGGGAAGCTTCCAGGCAGCAGCAATGCAGAGATGCTTAGAACAAGCCTCGGAAGTAGAGGGGTTTGGAAGGAGGAGCATCTCATATCCAAAGAAAAAGATAACTTTCCTTCTCACAAACTGTTGCTACATTTTCTACACCTAGTGCTCTCAAGTGAGAAAGCAATGACAAATCCACCGTGGGAGCGAAGTGGAGGTGCTGGGGGCGTGACGCCGGGGGCGTGACAACGGGGGCGTGACAACTACGGGAGCCACTTTTCGGAGCCTGAAAATCATACCGCTTGCATCTGTCTCCGAGTCGCCAAGTTCCTGTTTTGAGATACCTTTTATCCTTCCGCCTGTGATTCCGGTGTCAACTTCCCATGGGATATGGTAACTCAAACGAGTCGAAGAACACAGTTCTGACCCGATGGTTTTTGAAGAATGAAGTGAATGATGATACAAAACAGGGTAGATCTTCATAGATCTTCCGTATTCCAAAAGACCGCCAATGAGGGACTTTCGACGCCCTCCCAGAAAACGAGAAAGGGGGAGTTAAGAAAGCACAAACCAGCCAGGCATCAGGGAGACGGAGACAAGTGGCAAGAAACGTTGGCACCGCGTCTCCCCACACAGGGAACCCAGAGCAGGAACACAAAAATGGAGACAACGGGGTTCTCCTTGACGACCAGCCATTGTTACATTGCATTGATTGGCTTCGATGTATCCAAACAGTGGTCAAAGACGGGACCCATACCCTTCACTCACCAATTGTTTGTCCCTTAAAGTGTTGGGAGACCACCATGGCTATGGGAAGTAAAGCCCTGAGAACCGCAGCCCAAGGCACTGGTAATGCGTCACGCTTTTAAGGCCATTGCCTCGGAGGGTGCCCGGTGAAGCAAGCCATGGGGATCCTGCAGGGTGACAATGACTCACCACATGGAGGCCCGGTGGGACAGCAATGAGAAAGATGAAAATTATAATCATAGTGGATCATAATCATAATGATATATCATGACTAGCCTCATAATGAATCAGAATCATAAATCATGCGGCTAAACATCGACATTTTTTGCGGTCCACTGCACTGCACCATGAACTCACACTGGACCAGAACGACTCATCAACTCCAAGGGAGAGACTGGCGCTGAAGACCAGGGCGTACTCTCTGAAGTTCGTCCCACTCGTCGCATCCCTTCGGTAGTAGCAGCCCTGCAGAAGTGACCACAGGATGTTGTGAGGGGTGCAATCCTTCACTGGTTGACTTGCAGTCAACAAGCAAAGTCTAAAACAATGAAAGATGGAATCTTCGAATTCTCCATCTCAGCCCGATGTTTCTTTGCTTTTGAGCGCCTTTGGCATTGGAAAGCCATCAGCATCGTCAGACCAAATTTCCCTGATGATTCGGCCACCTCAAGCCAAAACAAATGGCAATCGTGGCTCCAAACAGCTAGTTTCTGCTGGAAATGTCTGGGAATTCAGTCTTCGTCATACCATGGGTGTCTTCAGCAAGCCCTGCTTAGAAACTTGCTCAATGTGAAAGCACAGCATGGCACAGCACACAAGCTCACATTGCATGGCAGGCTGCAGTTGCTCTGTGTAGCATCCTCCAAGGATGTCTCGTCAGTAGTGCCCTGCGGCCCTTCTGGTACCAGCCTCGGCAGAGTTGCGGAGTCAGACTTTCACTGTGGAAGTCGCCCAGTCTTACTATATTTGCCAATGGTTTCAAGAACTGTCTCGCAGAAATCCTTGTTCCACAGCATCACACATAGCCTAATTGGTTGAAAATGTCTTTCAGTGGATCTTTTGTATTTCTCTCTTGTTTCCAAAACCTTGAAGCTGAGTGGCATGTCCAGATGCGGAAAGCGAATCAGGAGTCTGCTTTCGCCAGTCTGTCGGTACTCTGGATGATTCTGAGTTGTGAAGGCCACAATCGCCGGGGCAATAGCTCCTAGAACCAAGGATGAACAGCTTCGTTGCGAGTTGAATCCCGATTGCCCAATTGGCTCCTGCTTGGGTAGCTGTGTTGTGGACTAAGGCTTCAAAAAGCGGGGGCTCCAATACTGTCAAGAGCCCTGCAGATGCTGCGAAATCCATCGGATTCCTCAGATACAAGGTGACACAAAAAAGAGAGAATCATCTCAAACACACTCAAAGTACCAAAACTCCAGCGAATGATGTGTTTCGGTTCTTTAACAGGAATTGATTTGTGCACCAAATCATTTCCATGGCACGAGGATGGGGTCGCAGACCAGCAAATCGTGTAACTTCCAGGGCTGTCTGCCACGATGTCCTGCACTCACAAGAACATGCCAGGTGCTACCGAAGGCTGTGCTTGGAAATTCCCATAGAGATTGGAGTAATCCAAAAGAGCAGAAGAAACATCTGACAGTATTTCACAATTTTCTTTGAGAGGTCGGAGCTTCCCTTTGGCTGAAAGGTGTGCGTTTGCAAAGAAGTCCTCTTGACATGCATATCTCAGTGCCTTCTCACATGGCTGTAGCTTCAAGTCAAGAGGAACTCTGTTACATGATATCCGAACAAGGAAAAAGAGTGAAAAGGTATATAATGCCGAGTCCTGGAAAACAGCTTCGTTCGAACGGACATAAGAGGCATTGTCCAACTGGAAGTCGGGCACGTTTTCAAAGGTCAATTGCAAGACGAATTGCCTTGGACTCACAGACCCCAAACATTCTCAAAATGATTCTATCTTGTGAAACGACAACTGTTCCTGATGGATGTGGAGTAAGAAGATTTCAACATCTGTACAACGCATGTGGAACCATTTTTTTCAACTCCTATCTTTATAAACAACTAGAACATACATGAACACATCTTCAAAACAAAGCATACTCAATTCCTATCTATCTTCATAAGGTAACGATTTCAACATACTCAAACTGCTACCTTTTGAATCGAAGCTGACACCCATTGATTTCCATTGCGCGTCGCAAGGTACGTGGACGTGGGCACTCGAATAATTCGATGTGGCCGTGAGTTCAATAGCTCTGCACAATAGGAACACACCGAGCTTTCAACGCCACTGAAACTCACCTCAGCACCCGCAGCTTCTGAGTACCAACATTTCTCGATACATTTCAAGCCACTGAAGCTGGTTTCAAATATCAAAGAACCCTGCTTTTTGCCAAAAGAGAATTACTTGCAGTACCTGCAGAAGAGATTTCTTGCCCCTTTTTGACTTCTGTGCCTCTTGAAAGGAATAAAATCTTCCCACCGACATGTGTCACTAAGTGCTTCGGCTTGGCTCAGACGAGCGGCTGAATCCGCCGTGCTCATCTGGTGCTCGTGGGTACAACTTACCTCCAAGCCATCGTAAACACCTCTGCTGATTTGCAAAACATCAAAACAATAAGAAACATTGCAAATCGTAAACCTCAGCATGATTGTTTTCAAAAGTTGAAAAGCCTGGCAATGAAAAAAGGAAACAATTGAAAATAGAGTGAGAGTTTCATAAAGTGTCCAGATGTCCAGATGTCCAGGAGTCCTAGTTCGGTTGTGTGGTCAACCATCGGAAGCAAACTGGCAGCTGAAGTCGCAGCCAAGTGGCTTTGCATCGATAGGAGGCCGCTGCCGGACATGTTGCCCACTTGGTTCGGCGGGACATCAGGAATCTGCATGGGCTGCCACAAGACTGTTGATGGAACCTTTTGAATCTGCATCAAAAGATTTTGGAGTTCCATCAATACAAACATGATGAAGAATTGTTTAACCAATAGTGTTGGTGATTATCTCCTAATATTGACCAATAACTATTTATAGCACTGAAATCTCTTTCCACATTACAGTGCGCCTGGAGGCCGGAGGAGACCAGGCCGCACGCAGCATTGCCCGAAACAAAGCTCAAACGATTGGTGCTGCTCAAACCCCAACCGCTCACAGGCCTTGGACAGGAAAAATGAAAGCGCAAATGACCAAATTTCAATTTGGTTATTTTTTAACAAAAACCAATTTATGTTTTTAGTATGATATATTTATATCATATGTTCTATTTACAAAACGCATGGTCGTATATCTTCATGTACCAAATTACAAAGAGATTCATATCTCTAATGTAAATAGGCAAATTTGCATATTTTTAAGACACTTCAGAAGGATGTCAACCGGTACACACCGGCGACCCAAGATGTCAACTCTACAAATGGCGTGAGTAGGCTCTGGTCGCGTCAAAGAAACGCATCGCTCACCCTACAGCTGAAATGTGCGCAAGTGCGTGTGCAGCAAGCAGTTCTCAGTGGATACACTGCGCTGTTGCGCCTCGAAATGCGTGACAAAGCATGACCCAAGAGTGCTCTTCATAGAAGAAACCATGTGAAGTATTGTAAAGTATTGTAAGGTATCATTTACATGAAGAGAAAGATGATACGATATGATTTCTATGACGATTTCAAACAACACAACGCGGATTTGGAAAACGTAATGGCACTGCATTTTGGGGATTCAAAAAACACAAGCGGGGATTTAGACAACGTAAGGTGACTGAATTTCGGGGATTCAAAAAAAACAAGCGGAGACTTAGAAAACGTAAGGGGGCTCCATTTCGGGGATTCAAAAAACACAAGCGGGGATTTAGAAAACGTAAGGGAACTGAATTTCGGGGGTTCAAAAAACACAAGCGGGGATTGAGAAAACGTAAGCGATCTGAGTTCCGGGGATTCAAAAAACACAAGCGGGGATTTAGAAAACGCACGGGAACTTCGTTTCGGGGATGCACAGAACACAAACGGGGATTTAGAAAAATGTAAGGGGCTGAATTTCGGGGATGCAAAAAACACAAGCGGGGATTTAGAAAACGTAAGGGGGCTCCATGTCGGGGATGCAAAATACCCAAGCGGGGATTTAGAAAACGTAAGGGGGCTCCATGTCGGGGATGCAAAATACCCAAGCGGGGATTTAGAAAACGTAAGGGAGCTCGGATGCAAAAAACGCAAGCGGGGCCAATTCAGTGGGTAGCCAAACGGCAGCCGCCTACCTCATCAAAGGTTTGCGCCCCAGGAAATCCTAGCCCCATCAAAATTCACTACCCAAATTCGATCATCACTTCCCTTGAGAAAATGGGACACCCAACCTCCAACCCCCCCCCCCCCAGCCACTAGGAAATCTAAATCATCATCCTGGAAATGCGGCGCCTTTGTCATGACATAACCACCATACGCGTGCGTTTTCCAGGGTTTGGAAATCCTAGAGATGGGCGCACGCTATACTTAAGGTGATGGATTTCCATTCCATGGCGACGGCGAAGATCGACCGTGCTTGGATGGGGGGCCCTGCCTGCCTGCCTCCCGTGGCAAATACTAAAAGTACGCAATTGATTTTAATTGTACGTTGTGACATTCCATCTGATAAATCTTTCTAAGGAACATCAAAAAAGAGATTCCACACCAAGCACCAGCTCTACGGACGCGGCCCCAAACATTGCCCAATTTGCTACGCAATAGTTCATAATAATGGTCATGGCGAAATTGAATGGGGAGCGCCGTGACCCAGCCACTGCGCTGAGAAGCTCAACCCCCGAACAAACGCCAGCATTCGGCACGTCAAACCTGGAATTGGCCAGTAGGGTTGCCCCCTTTGTTGTCACCGGAAAATCACAACTTGCGACGGCTCTACACCATGTCTACTCCACTACTAACGCGCCATGAGCCTGGATCCCATGGATGCCTCCGACAAGCCCATCAGCTTGAAGGCCGGTCCTTGGCCTGAACATCGGCTGGGCAATGACAATCCCAAAAGACCGACAATGCCCACGTTGGTTCTAGATATCTGCACTGTTGATCATATGGTTTGATTCTGCCAACCATTTGCAATCATGAATCATTACTCTTCCGGCTATCATTTCCGTTTTTCATAGTATCGGTTCATTAAATGATTTTTTGTTTGACGCACATAAGTGGTTTTAGTTGCCATTACACACACATACGCATACAAACCTGCTTTGCAGGGAACAAATTGTAGGCACCGTGCATCCAAGCGCACATGTCGCGAATCTCGAATCAGGGGACGGCGATTTGATATCCTTGCGGCTGTGTATCAGCACGCGGCTGTTCGCATTCCAGAAATGAATAGCATAGTTTTGAAATTGGGACGTGAACTGCGTTGATCTACCACCCCTACAGCCTTCGGTTGGTTGCTTGTTGCTGTTGACCCATCCACACATGGGGTTGCTACAAACCTATTGATATTCAAGGCTTTTCCCAAGGCAACACGATGGTTGATGTTCTCTAGCGCATCCAAAACCCACTCGGCGCGCAATCAGTCTGGCAACTTGGATTATCTCTCTTGCTGCAGTAGGCGCTTTGAGGCACACAGGTTGAGCGCAGCTGGCATTGGTGACTTGTTCTGAGCGCCCATGTTATGTACTTTTGTTGGCGGGGTGTGGTTGGGCGTTGTCGTAAAAATCTCATCAAAACATATCGTTTGCAAAAAATAAAACCAGCATAGACCCCAGATAGCCGGCGCATTGCGCAGAAGGATTTCCAGGGGCGGTGCAGATCTGGAGCCACAAGGTAGACAAAGCGGGACAAAGGGAAACAAGCCAAGCATGAAGGGAGACAAACACCAACAGGTCACACATGCATGAAGGGAGACAAGCATGAGCAGCGGCAGAGCAGTGGCAAACAAAGCGCCGATCCACAGCCACAAGGGAGACAAAGGAAAGACAAAGGGGAGACAAAGACGAAGTAAAGGCGAGACAAAGGGGAGACAAGCTAAGGAGCGGCTGAGCAGCGGCAAACAAAGCGCCGATCCAGAGCCACAGGGGAGACAAAAGAAAGACAAAGGGGAAACAAAGGGGAAACAAAGGGGAGACAAAGGGAGACAAGCATGAGCAGCGGCAGGGCAGCGGCAAACAAAGCGCCGATCAAGAGCCACAAGGGAGACAAACGGAAGATAAAGGGGAGACAAAAAGGAGACAAAGGGAGACAAGCATGAGCAGCGGCAGAGCAGCGGCAACCAAAGCGCCG
>VSDK01003329.1:145862-164210 GCA_009767595.1 Symbiodinium kawagutii | reverse complement strand
GGATTCAAAAAACACAAGCGGGGATTTTTGAAAACGTAAGGGAACTGAATTTCGGGGATTCAAACAAACACAAGCGGGGATTTAGAAAACGCAAGGGCACTGAATTTCCGGGATTCAAAAACAGAAGCGAGGATTTAGAAAGTAAGGAATCTGGCTTTCGGGGATTCAAAAAGCACAAGCGGGGATGTAGAAAATGTAAGCGAATTGAATTTTGGGGATTCAAAAAGCACAAGCGGGGATGTAGAAAACGTAAGGGCACTGAATTTCGAGGATTCAAAAAACACAAGCGGGGATGTAGAAAACGTAAGCGAACCGAATTTTGGGGATTCAAAAAGCACAACCGGGGATGTAGAAAACGTAAGCGAACTGAATTTCGGGGATTCAAAAAACACAAGCGGGGATTTAGAAAACGTAAGGGAACTGAATTTCGGGGATTCAAAAAACACAAGCGGGGATTTAGAAAACGTAAGGGAACTGAATCTCGGGGTTCAAAAAACACAAGCAGGGATTTTAGAAAACGTAAGGGAACTGAATTTCGGGGATTCAAAAAACACAAGCGGGGAGTTAGAAAACGTAAGGGAACTGAATTTCGGGGATTCAAAAAACACAAGCGGGGATTTACAAAACGTAAGGGAACTGAATTTCTATGATTTCTAAGATTATAAGGCATTGTAAGGAAAGATTTCTTTGAAGAGAAAGAGGATATGATTTCTATGATGTTTTTCTGATGCCTTGGTTTGGGCTCTGCAGCCACAGCACAGATCGAAGAGGAGCCCTCGGAAGCGCCGCCAGGTCTGGTGCGGCGAAGGCCCTGTGACCAGTTGCCAACGCAGCAAGCTCCACTGAGAAGCTTCGAAGCACCTGGGAGCCCCGAGGAGCTCCGCTGGGACATCCCCGAGCTCCATCTTTCCCCCTGACATCTTCCCCCTCGCCCTTTGTCACCCCTCATCTTCCCTCATCTTCCCTCATCTTCCCTCATCTTCCCTCATCTTCCTAACCTAAGGATGTTTTCCAAGAACGTACTCCCTAAAAACATGGTGGAAAGGTCGATGTACTCAATGAAAGGGAAAAGGGATGGAAAAGGATGGAAAGGGATTATTGCATATGTGCCAATGAGACAACCACCTGAAACACATGAAATGGAGCATGACCTTCTAAGATCATGTTGCATTCCCCAGCAGACAGTGCTGAAAGTGGCATCAAGATGATGCAAGTGCGTCCAAGGCACCCTTGCTCGCAATAGCAAATTGTGTACATACCTAAAACCCAAGCTGCTGAGGTTTTTTGTTTTGAACAGTGTGATGCAATGATGCTACTCCTAGTGCAATTCCCTGCAAGTGAACCGGTGGGGTGGATTTTCATAAGTGCCGCCTGCCACGCACAGTACAGCCATTACAGGAAGAACGTGTGTCATGGTTTCTGCTCGTCTCTTGCTTGAGAAGCAGCATTTCTTTGAGGACATCACCTGCGTAGAATATTCGCAGATTCTGCCAAAGCCGCCCAGTTGGGCTGCTCAATGGTGCCTGCACACATTTGCACGACAAGCTAAAACACATTCGCAAGCTGTGCTTTAAAGAGACAGGCTGTGCTTCATAGAGAGATTCCATTTTGAGATTCAATCAGTGGATTGAAGCTGTTTCAAGATGTTTCAAGTACTTCTTTTTCCAATGATTCCACTGTGACTCCATGCGAAACATCGCTTTCCAAAAAGAGATTCACTGCTGTTGCAGGTGGGGAAGCTCAGCTTAGTGCGTGACCTTGCAGTCTGTGTTCGAAAGGCAGAAGTGCCCTGCAAGGCTCGAGGAATCCTGGGATCGTGTGAAGCACTCGGTGTCCTGGAGCAAACTCAACAGAACTCAGCAGAGGTTTGACAGGAAATTCCAGGCAATGACAGCAAACGACTGATGCATAATAATGAAATTCCGCTGAATTACTCTTCTAATTCCGTTCTTCTTGCTTGATTTGGTTGTTTGTTGGTAGATTCAGATTAAGAAACTGTCTTGGGAAGAATCGTGTCACCGCTGAGCCTTGGATTGCCGTCTTTAACGCAGCGAATGGCTCCTCGAACTCTCCCAAGGGGTCGTAGAGAATCTTCATTTCCACCTCCTTAGGGTTGTCAGTGACTCATGAGATGAAGTTCCATGATCGAAGAGCCAACTTCACACTTCCAGAACGAAGCTATTTAATAACTATACAATTTTCATTAGTGAAAAGCAGAAAATGAGAAAAGAAAGGGAGGAAAATCTGAGGAGAAAGTTCACAGCTTGGATCCAAGCAGCAGAACTCGCAGAATTCCATCCTGCGTCTGGACCATAGACTTGAAAGTCCATGACCTCCGACAGTGAAACCAGCACGAGAAAAACGACGCATGGGAACACGCTACCAATCACTACAAATCATCTGCAATTGCATTGTTCCCTACATGCACAAATGCACAGAATTCCACCCTATTTCAGGATACTCCAGGTATGATCAAAATTGCTCGAGGGCTTGAGATGCTACCGTTCCCATCTCCAAAAAGAATCGAGTCAGAGAAAGTGGATCACCTTGGATCACCTTGTTGCAGAAGCCTTCCACACTGCCTAATCCAAAAAAACTTGAGGGACTTCGAGGACCACAAATGCGACCTGCCTTGTTTGCCATCATGGGATTGGGCAGCAGTTGAAGAACTGAAGTGCTGAAGGCACCGACTTTGAACCTCAGCGAACGCTGTGAACGCCTCCTTTGATCTCTTGAATTCAATGAATTCAATCAGCTTGGAACAAGGGGCTTGACCAGTTCACCTTGCACCTTTGCCGGCGCCAACACCTTTCTGTCAAGACACCAGTTTGCCGCAGTCTCGCATGTTCCCAGGCACCTCGGAAATCTGCAGGCTAACTGCCAGAAAGCAGGACGGTTTCTGATATCTTTTGCAACTGGTACGTGGTACCAGTTGTCAGATCATGTCCCGTAACTCCATTCCCAAATGGTTTGCCCAGGGACAGGCAAACATCGTAGGTCACCGGCACTTGCGCACGATTCTCAAAAGCAGGGCTGACTTGAAAGTTGGACCATTCCTGAGTCAATGAGAGTGCCAACGAAAGTTTAAAGATTTTTTTAAACAAAGGAATGTCAATGACTTGGCACAGCAAGGTCATCACAGCAAGGTCATCAGAGTGCCATCTAATCTCAGGTTCGTCTGTTCTACAGCACGAGTTGTTTGCCCAGCATCTGGTACAGTAACACTTGCCACACTCGGCGCCAGAGTGCAGGAAGTTGGCGAGGCGCAATTGATCGGAGACAAATAACCTGAGTCACCAGGGTGGGCTCCCAGGGTTCACCACGAGTTTGAGCACAGCGACCTCACCATTCTGACCTCGCCAGTGACGATGAACGATGAACACCATTAACCAATGACTCATCGGTTGAGCATTGCCGAAACGTGAAATCAACCAGTCTAGACCCTGAACAAGTGATGCTTGACCACATTTGAGAATTGCCACGCTTTAGTCGCCCGTCACTAAGAAGAAGTGCTGATCCACCGCTTGGAATATGGCTGTGCGTGTCTGTTTGTGGGTCTATCGGTACCCCTTCACCATCCTGGATCGGAAAGACACAGAAACGTACCAGTCCCATATCAGTCCCGCCTCACTGTGTGTAAAAGCATCTTATAGTCCTGTCTCTCTTCACGTGGAATGTGCAAAAACCTTTGACATATTCGTATGCCCATGGTGATCCCCCCCGGCTCGAATGCCATTGACCTCAACCACCAATTTTGGGGCCTGGGGTCCGTCATGGACAAAGCTCCCACAGAACTTGACAAGGAACTCGCTGCTTGTGGTGCCGTTCGGCAGCCATTCAGCGGGTCAAAAGAGGGCCGGTCGTTTGCCGGGATGGGGTCTACCAGTTTTAACCTGCAGCGAAATGGTGAAGAAAAACGGAATCTCATATCTATGTATACATATCATACTGATCAATCATTTATTGCCATGTGTATATATAATATGTATATACATCTGCATATGTTGTGATATATGTTTATATGTCTTGTATGTCTGCTTGACCGCTCCAGGGCCTGAGTCCAGTCAGCGGGCATCCGCCGCCACAAAAGACTTGCAGGTCGAAACGAAGCCTCGTCAGGAGCATCGAAGTGTGGCATCTGTTGGTTGAATTTCATAAATGAACAACAATGCTTGGCTTAGTTATACAACTTCAGCTGTTTTGTATGAACTGTTCACTCTTGAACTCTCAACTTTTCATTCACAACAGTGCTCTGCCAGAACTGCACTGCATCCGTGGCGCTGCGGGTGCGGTGTCTGTTTTGGCACCACAGAAGTGGTGTGGAGGAGACCAATCTGCTGCACAAAGTCCTGCTACCAAATCTCATCACTGAAAGATCTCAAGAAATTTCAATGTTGGTCACTATACAAACATCACAAGGCACAGCTGCATCAAGTCTGAAACACAACTGGCATATCTGGAACATTAAAACAATGGAGGGGAAGGGATCATCCCTGTGTCCTCTGGCTCGGTGCAGAATGATCCAACACCATCGGGGTTGTACCTGGAGCTGTTTCCCAATGCTCGACACAGAGAAACTCGTGTCCAACGTTCTTCGCAACTGAAGCCAACAAGTCACGAAACATCCTAGCAGAATCTAACGAATCTCAACACATTGTTTATCAATACTCCAACAGATTGGTGACAAAATCTAAGTCACTCCAACAGATTCTCTTCAATTGGCACTTGCGTCAAACTACCAGCTACTGCTGCTTGCTGGGCGGAAGCTGATAAAAGGAGGACTCAAACGACTCTAACAAGCTGATCTTCTGTGGTAACTATTGCAAAATGACATGCTTTGATTTCAGAGCTGAGTCCATTTTGAGCAGAGGTGCCCTGTACAGTAGCACACAATGTAGGTCCGTGCTTCAGGAACTAATTGTCCACCAAGCGAGTGCACATTCACCGACTCCGCCGTCTGCACCTGCCAACATCCCCCAATCCTCAAGATCCAGCTGTCAAGTGTGGATCCATGTGGATCCAGTGCCTCTGCAGAAACATTGGAGATGTTGAGATCGAATGCTGGGAAGAAGCTTGTGGAATCACAACTCGATGTTTGAACCTCGGAAGTTTCGACATCATTGGACAAGTTCCGACATCTTTTGACAAGATTTTGCCAAGTTCTCTCTTTGGCGATCTCTGTTTGTTGTCAATCTGAGCCTTGCATAGCCTTCTGGCCTTGCCTCATACTGAGCTTCCAACAGTGAGTCGCCAAGAAGTTCGTATATCTCGACCCACTAGGTACATTTGACAGTTGGCATCACTGGCGATGCACCAGAACCTGAATTTGGACAAAACAAAACTCGGGCACACCATCAAGAACCTATGCAGCTCCCAACCCATCTCATGATTTGATGATTGAAGCAACTTGTGTCCACCACGCATCTTGTCAACTTGTCAAGGCACCTGGTGGTGCTGCTCAGAATGCCACTGGCGTCAAAGTCTACATCCACCAAGCGCCAATAATTCAGCGACAAATCCTGAAACGAAATCAAGCGAGCAAGTCTTGGCAGAATCAACTGAAGTGGGATAGAGTCCACTCCCAAATGGAGAAATCAACTCCTGACCAATCCGTATCAATTCAAAGAGCTGATTTATGTTGCTACAAATTCCAAAGACAAAATTAGCCAATTGAGGACCGGCTCAGCACACTGACCGAGACTCCATGTAGCACAGCTGAAAAACTCCTCCGCGTGGAAACCTTTGGGGCGAGCACCGTGTGGGAAGTGGGTCATGAGTTCGCTAGAAGATTGTTCAGCAACAAGCACGGGTATGGATATGCTTTTTGCATGATCTGTCCACTCGAAGTAGGATCTATATACGTGTAGATAAGTGTAAGTATGATGGTACCCTCAAATGTGGCAGCTTCCCCACTCAACATCATCAAACTTGGGATAGCTGGGGGATACCGCCATGGTTACGGAGGCACACATACGTGCAAAACATTGTACACTTGGTATACTGTCTTATTGTTGGCTCTCACCCTAGCTTATGAACCATCAATCAGGCACTAGCAACCATCACGAACGGTTTACTGATCATTGAGGAAGCCGTACTGCTGTCAATCAACTTAGTTTTCTCCCTCGTTAGTTATTTACAGTAACAACCCTGGTTATTCATCATAGTTCACCATCCATTGATGTTCCCAACTCTAACATGACTTGCGTGATCAAGGTCTCCCTATTTCTCACTGAAGGTAAGACTATTTGCTGTCAAGGTGCCGTACATTGCTCCAAATGTTCCTCAAATGACTGCAAGTGGTGCTTGATTGCTTTGATGATGCTGCCAGCCACTACACTTGACAATGGGAATGATGGATGATAACTATGTGTGAGCCATTGACTGGGAACCGTCTCTGGACCAAATCATTCTGCAACTTCCGACTGCTCGAACAACAGCCTGGAAATGCATATGGTAGTCCTGCATGTTGTGATTCAAACATGTTCTATTCTGTTCTGTCTTCATTTTCATTCAACATGTTCAAACATGTTCTGACAGCATTTGGGCATATTTGGGCCATGTCTTCACACAAAGGATCTGGTAGCTGACCGCGGTGTCTGCATCTGTCAGGCCATCCAGAGAAGTGGCAGAAGGTGCTTCAGACCAAACGATATCATATGCCTCCACAGCATCGCATCAAGCGAATGGACTGACAGCTTCTGATTTCTTGCGAAAAAAGAGCCGAAGCATCTGGTGGAAAGATCATCCTGGTGATTTCTGTGAATGGGCACTCCAGGATTTCATCATCCGTGCAATATTCATCTTAAGTTGGCTTTCGCTCGCATTGGGAAAACCACGGAGTGTCTCCACGCCTCATGTGACCCTCCTGGGATACAGTCTGCATCGCTGGTGGCTGTTGCAAGAACGATCTTCAATCCTCGACTACTCAACTCGCTGCTAAAAGAGAAGGCAATTCCAAAGGCAGAAGCACTTAGTCAACACATGTCAACACGTTTGCACTGCTTATCCAGCTATAACTTCTCAGCAAAATAACACGAACTAGCAAAGGTTGAAGTAAAAGGATTGTGCGCAATTCGGAAAAGAGTCTGGCCAAACTCTCATTCGTCGCCAAATTGCTTGATGCGTGCCTGCAAGACTCAGCTGCGGTCGACAGCACGCATCCTATCCAACAATTTGGTGCCTTCTGGATAGCTACTGGATCACATGACTTCTGAAGTTGCAGTATGTCGACCCAAAGATCTTGCAATGGTGAAACGGGATGGTAGAGTGATTGGGTTGAAAGCACAAGTCGCAAACACTTTCAAGCTCTTGCGAAGAGAACAAATGGTTAACGGTTAGTTTTCAGGGGTACCCTGACGACAGCAAACTGAGACAGTGTCATCCAAGCTGCAACGTGATGGTCGAATATGGCACCCCAGCTTTGACAAAAAGCGTAGTGGCTTGCTGCGTGTAGCTGATTGCATTACTCCTCAGCGAATGGTGCCCTGGTCAAGGCCTACAAATTGGATGATAATCGCCTATGGCTGGTAGCTGATATTGACCGTCGCTGATATCTAAAAACAACCATTGACAGTTGGGGTACATGTTGGTTATCATACACTATCAACCACTAGCAACCATCATCAATTCCCAACTGTCGTTGGCCATCACTGACCAGCCAGCTACTAACATCCAGTAACCATGATCAATCTTTACTCACCACCACCAACCACTATCAACAACTATCACCGACTAAGCATCGTCAGCCCTTTGGAAACCATTCCAGACCCTTTTTCGCCACACCAACCACGATCAACCAGGATCAATGAACCCTTCATAGCCAACATAAACTATTACTATCTATTACTCAACATCACGAAGCATCACATGAAGCATCAGATTCAGCATCAACATCCACTGTTCTTCATCGCTCGCCATGACTTCTCACAAGGCTCGACACTGGCGCAGTCAGAGACCATGACCGGAATTCCGACAGCTGCAGTTTTCGACGGCTCGGAGTCGCAAGCGTCGCAAGGACAAGCAGAGCCAACCTGTAGCGGAGGGATCAGGGACCCCAGGGACTCTTCGACAAGAGACAGGTCATTGAAGGAGCCAAAGCCGCAATCACTAACAAGCCATGAGAACGGTTTAATGATGGCTGATGTTGGTTTTTCATGGTGATGGTGGTGATGATGATGATGATGATGATGATGACGACGACGATACTGATGATGATGGTGGTTAGTCACCACGAACAACCGATACCCATAGTTAACCATCATGAATCCTTAAATCATTAATGAAAGTTCCCTGCAACTGGCGGCTATGACCTTTAAATAATCCATTGGCCATTGTTAACTGTTGGTATGAACCATCATTGGCCCGAGTCCAGCATCCTGGTCTGACGCAGGTCTTGCGTTCGGTCTTGGCTTTCCTGTTGAGGCTACACTCAAATATGGTTCAGCCCTTTCCTTTCGGGGATGTACACTATGCTGCCTCTCCATACATTAGATTAAGCAGAGGTACTGAACCTGCAAAAACGTGTGAAACGTTACTATTGAGACTCATCCATCATAACCCTAAGAAATCCTTTGCATTAAACATGGACTGTAACATCAATAGACGTCATATTTTTCGCAACATGTTCACTCTGACCTCCCAGATCTCCCAGGCCTTGACAAACGCCAAAAGCTCATGGGCTTTTCGCATAGCCTCTGAAGCTCAGACTGCGACATCTGCAACTTGAAGCAGTCGAGAATCTCTGTGAAGAATTTCTGACGTTAACCGCTGTTTAATTCACAAATCACCAGCTATTGAGCAGGTGAACCGCGGGAGGTTTATTAATATGGATCTACCATGAACCAACTGACAAATCGGAACCAGTACAGCAAGTACAGTATCTCATCAGTGACTTCAGGGCATTGCCAATCTTCCGCGCAAAGTTGGGTCACTGCACTAAGAGAAACAGTTCTTTCTGTGTTCATCCTGGCGTTGATCCCGCTGGCCTCTTCTGTGGACCATGGCGAATCAGTGGAAATCAAAAGAACCCGCCCGCTCTGCTCGCTTGCACTGTGGCGTTCTGCTGCATTCATTTTTTTGATGATAGACCTTCTCTCAAGCAATCCAACTAAAACTCTTCTTGCACATACTGGGGAGTTGTCCAATACTTGTTTCGGAACGTTCTTGACCCTTGCTAAGATCGGTAAGTTCTTCCTACCTGAAACCAACACCTCGACAAACAATACAGCTACGAAGCCAAGCAAGTGTGGATTAGTTGCACTCTCAGGTATCCCCTTCCCAACTTGTTTGATGATAGTTCTTCCAAAAAGATCGGGGGCAGCCAAACAATTGCCGTGTCTTAAAAGATGCTGCTAGAAGGATTGAAAATAATGGAATGAGACTCTCTAGCAATGGACTGATGATGATTCATGACCGGCAAAGCCACTTCCGGTTCTCAATCTGAGGTGGTGAGCACGCTGCCAGTTTTCTGATCACAAGGTCTTCACCACGCCACTTTGTGGCATGGTGGCATAAACAAACCGGTGCCGCTCAAGGGAGCTAAGGAGCACCAGTCCACTAAAGTGGCCGCAGGGATTTGAAAAACTGAGCTTCTTTGCGGCCAAGCTGAGACAAGGGCTGACCCTTTTCATGCTGTCAGACTGTGTTGTTTTTGAAATCACTACAATAAGTGCTTCTGCTGGTTTTGGAATCAACCCAAAAAATCGGAAATCACTGCACTAAGTATTGCTCTCTCTTGGAACAGCCGCCTGTTCCTCTCGGAGAGAAGCTTCTCTCCTCGCTTTCAGCTCGCTGGGCAACGGTGGTTTCCAGGGCTTTTCCTCTCCATCGGCATCTTCCGTCGTGGCATCCTTGTGCTTTGGGCGACACACAGCGCACCAAAGAATCGGTGACAAAGAAAGTCCTCTCCATATGACTTTTGCATGTTCAAATGCGATCGTGTTAGTTGCGCATGCCTTTCTTTCCGAAATGGTGACAAACCTTTGGCTGCGATACCAATGAGACCTGTTTGCTACTATGCATATGCACATCATGCATCAACACAAATTATGTATGCAGAGACAAATCGTAGATCATAGGGTCGCATCATGTGACGCACTACATCCAAAAACAAAAACCAAAGCCAGCACTCCAAGCATGGGCCGGCATAGGCCCGGCATACGACTGAAATAGAACGTAGGCTCAGCATCACATGCCCGAAGCTCAACAGAAGCCTACCGTACCCACCCAGCAATAACGTTACAATAACGGATGCCTCCTGGATCCTAAGGAGGCAAACATGGTCCCCAACATAGACTCACTACAGCCGTCAATCACCCAGCATGGGCCGAAATCCTGAACACCCAACTTTGGCCCAGCAAAGGCCCAACCTGGCCATAGGCTAACACAAGGCACCTCCAACACTGAATACAGCTCTGCCTCTTGTTTCCCATCCACTGGAACTAGTTTGGGGCCTAAAGCTCGCAGGATTAGAACCAACAGCCCAGCTTGACTGCGATCCGGTGAACCATCAACCACCCACCATAGTCATCCAAAACGCACTGGCCGCATCCGCCTCTTAGCTCAGACACAAGAGGGGCCTAACAAAGCTCATAGCACCCAGATGGCACAACCATTGACCCAACATATCGCATACCCACATTGACCCAAATCTCAACCACTGAATTCTGGAGACGTGATGGCCCAACAGGGACGGACCTCGGCCCCCGCAAATGCACACAGGGATCCAAGCATGTTCACGGTAGAGAGCACGCCAACCGATTCATTTATTGCGACTACGATCTCAACAATAGATACAGCTGACCTCACCTCTCCTTTTGAACATCCTATGCCCAAGCAGCATCAGCCAAAGGCCAAGCAAAGCTTTCCTACATTTCCTTTGTCTCTCCCTTTCTCTCTCCCTTTCTCTCTCCCTTTCTCTCTCCCTTTCTCTTTTTCCTTTCTCTCCATGTTCATCTTCTTCATTTCTCTTAATTTCTCTTCAGTTTCTGCTTCAATCCATTTCTCTTTTTTTCCTTTAGTCTTCTCTATTATTGTTATCGTCTTTTCCCTTTCTTTTACTCTCTTTCTTTTATTCTCTCTCTTTTATTCTTTGTGTTCCATCTATTGATCATCCCTTCTTTCTCTATCATTCTCTATCATTTTCTATAATACTCTATAATTTTCCCTTATTATCTTTCTTTCTCTTTCTGTCTCTTTTCTCTTTTCCCTTCTCTTCCCAAAAGGGATCCAAGGCTCAGAGCATTGCCGCGACAGCGGCATGAATTCCGAGCCCTCACGCGACATGGGTCGTCCGAAGACCGCCTGCCGTGACATGGCAAAGCTTCGCTGGTGGTACCACTTTAGGAAATAGATTGGTGACTAAATCTCCATGTATAATTTTGTAAAGAGTATGACTCAATGTATATCATGAAGTATGAGTCAGTATGTAGATATGAAGTATGAGAGTAGTGTCATGCTATGATTAATAGTGTAGCTATGCTTAGAATAGTTGTACTTGGTGAGACCCCGTAACTTCAGCTCAACTCAGATCTCTAAGTTCTGTCCGATGCATTGAGGCTAGGTACCAGTTTGTGTTCGACCCATGTGGCTCCCCTCTGTGCTTGGAAAAATCCGGCAATATCAGGCAAACACCTCTGAATACTTCTGCGACAATGTTGAAATCCTGCACCAGCTGATAGATGCTTTGTCCCACTGTAAGAACGGGTTTCTTTCGTTTATTCCTTTCATTGTTCTTCCTCCTAGAATTACTTTTGTCTTTTCTAACAATGGATATAAAAGGACTCCACCTCTTCCAGGTAGTAAGAACCTAGTGACCTAGTGGTCAACCTCTTTATTTACTTCCTTCATGAACTTCTTAGGTGGTGATCAACGGATTTCTGTTGTCAACTGAACCCCCGCCTCACTCTGCCGCCGAGGGGTCAGGCTGCGGCGAGAACGCTGCTCCTGCTAAGCATCAGCTAAGCTCATGAGTTTCTTAAGTTTGCTTAGTGACTTGGTTTCATGAGCTTCACGTGGTTGGTTCAATGAGTTAGCTTAGCTTCACATAGGTGCTGCAGTGTAAAAAATGACCCGGCTCAGTCGTGCGCATGTTCTTTTTGTGTGTGCGTGTGTCTGTACAAGATCATGCGGTATCCGAAAACATTGAAGCTCTCACCATTGCATGCTACGATGTACAGCACATGTACATCAACACTGTCTGACAAAGACCAGGGTAGGTTTGTCCGTCCTTCACTGCCATGGAGATGCGCCGGGGCATGGAATTTTTCCGCTTCTCTTTCAGTGCCTGCTCCTCTGAAGCCTCGAAACAAAGAGAAAACACGAGAAAAGGACACTCAAAGGATACTCTTCACCTACCTTTAGAGACATATATATATATATACATATATACACACACTCTATTTTGTCAGGAACCTGCAGAAAGGGTAACAGTAAATCAGCAATTCATTCGGACAGTCCCTAAACATAACATCCGTCTGAGTATGCGGGAATCGCTTGCCTTCAGTGCGGTCTGGATATCCATCAAGAACTTTGTCCAGATTCCAAAGAATTCATCCGTTGGTTTGCGAATGCCTTTGTCCTGAAGCGATTGCACAGGTGAGGAAGAAAGATGTCAACAAGAATCAATGGCATATTCCAACACAGATTCCATGCACAAAGAACTCCACCGATACAAGTCAAAGTGATCAATCGTAATCATGACAATTGTTTGCCTTCAAGAGAAATGTGCATTCCAGCGTTTCACTGTGCAGGAATCCAAGAGCGCCCATCCATCTTCAGCATTCAGTCGGCGTTATACGTTGGTGGTCTTGGTTTTGCAGGTGTTGGGATTTTGGTGTTGCTGGATTACATCCAGGCTCCAATCAGCATTATGTATTTCTGTTGGTTTCTTGTTTCTGCGGGAGTTTCGAATTTAATACCCATCAGTCTTCAGCACCAATTGTTTTGCGGTTTTGGGCATTGGATTTTCTGTCTTTGTGGCTGTGGCTTTGGGTTCGCCGTGTTCGATTTTTTCATCTGGAACTTTTGGGTGCTGGCAAAATGCAGATGAACGCGTTCAAGAACAGTCAAGGTTTATGGAAGCTGAAGACCGGCCTGATCTGTTCGAATCAAAAGGATGGATTAAAATCATCAAATTACACCCGTGAGAATATCCAATGATCTCACTTAGGCTCCAGCACTCTAGCATGCCACCTTTCAATCTTTATCTCAACTCCTCGACTTCTTTCATCGCTTCCCCTTGGCATTCGAGCCTTACGACTATGATGTTCTTTTTGCCCATCCATGGATTACCTCATTACCGCTGCTAGTTATTTAGCATCCTGCGCTTGACAACTCCGCGTTGTTTACAATATCTACACATTTTCTTTGCATAATTCCGAATTGTAAAACCTTCCCCAAGGGATACTTCACCCAAAGCATCCGAGGGATCCCTCAGGTCCTCCATGTGGAACCACACCACGATTTCTTCATAGCTCGACTGCATCTTTTGCAGCTCTTCTTCCAGTCCACTGAGCTGGACTTCCCGTCGACTTTGCAACATCTGTCGGCAGCTCTGCAGAGATTCATCCTCCAAACCTGAAAAACAAACTGTTTCTGAAAGGATTTCGGCTGATTTAACAACGAGCTCTGTTTCAGAAAGATTTCAACGAATCTTTTGACTTCTTGGGCAGGCAGTCTGCTTGAGACTAACGCACTTGGACTACATGGAGGAGTCCAAAGGATGTCCAAGGAACTCTCTGGAGAACTGAGTTTTTTCTGCATGTCGTCCTTAGGTTGGGCAAGATCTCCGGATATCCTTCGGAAACTGGATCGAAAAGCAGATGAGAAAAGTAGAAAAGTAGATGAAAAGTAGAATTCAAGCACTTTTTCTGTGAAATTCTCACAACCTCAAATTGTCCCTGACACCGTGTCATGCAATGTGCATAGACTCCAAGCATCTCATATCCCAAGGGTTTCTTGCTCTGAAGAAAGTGAGTCCCCATCCCCTCCTTCCCTTGCCGCTGATGATTTTCAATCACTGACAGATACATAAAGTCACCTAAGCCATGGTTTTGTCTCATAGTCACCTACACAAGTCATGGGCCACCGACACAACCCATGTGGAGCATATGAGTTCCCTACATCAGTTACCTTTGTACAAGCATTATGTGAAAGTGTTGTGTAAAGTGTTGTGTAAAGTTCTTGTCTGCACAACCTTTGTGTACAAGCATTGTAAGTGTTGTCTCCTGTTTTTATTCTGTTCTTGTCTGCTTTGTCCAAGGCGCCGCCGTGGTGCGGAAGGCTCGCAGCTCGTCAGCGAGGTCTGGGGCCTTGTGCCGAGCAGCTGCCTTCAAGAGCTCGAAATCACCTATGGAAGCAGCTGAAGCAGTTGAGATGTCGCCAGTGAGGCTCAGTGAGGTCCGAGGGCTAAAGTCAGGGGTCAGGTGAAGTTGGTTGGAGGATGGTTAGAGTCATGAATGATGATGGTGGAGATGGTTGATTCAAATGGTTATGGTTAATATCCAGAATGATGGAGAATGACGATGAAGAAGAATGATGAAGGATGATTGGGGTAGAAGGTTAGTGATGGCCAAGTGGTGATTGACAATTTCACATGATGGGGATGGTGACTCATAAATGGTTAACAAGCTAGTTAATGAAAAAACACAATATGGTTCACACTGGTGAACTCTGATTCATGATGCTTTATCATAGCTAATGATGATTGAACCAGCACTGATGATAGGGATGTCAGTTCAAAATGCTTACACATGATATGGAAAGGTTCATCAACCATCACTTGCTTATTTAGTATCTTTGAGGACGTTGATCAAGTAGCTCACAATGGATTCCATTTGAAATGGTCAAAGCTGAAACTGAATGCAAGGACAACAAACTGATAAGAGACATGAAGTTCCAAGGATAGAGAGCACATGACATCTTTGAATTTCTGTAAAATTCCAAAAGGAAAGAGAGAAAGACTTTGAAATATATAAGATTTCAGTATGCAAGATTTATAGATACATTCAGATTTTTATGTGTAGAAAATCTAGAGAGAAAAAACTCTGAAAAAGTTGGACTTCTCATGACAGGGCGCCTCCAGCCGCAAAGACTCTTTGAAGATCTCCACAGTAAACGCGCTCCATTTGACCCGTGACGTAGTCCACGAGGGTGCCCGCTTTGTCACCCTGAGACCTGGGTGTGCGACGTGCAGCCGGTGTAGACAAGAAACAGAGGAGGGAAACATCTGCGAACGAAATGTGCAAAAATCACTGGGATAAGCAGCAAACATCTTCAACCAGTTTCAACCATCTTCAACCATCTTCAGATCATGGTGTTCCAAGTCACATCTTCACTGTCCGCATTTGCACCAGAGTATCCAGTGCAAAGCCGTCTGCACGTCCACGGGGAGTCCCACCGTTGAGGTAATTTCCAACATACAAAACGATGCCGAGCAAATGACCTTCAGAGGGGCGCAGTACTGATTGGGCTTTACCACCTGGGAGCACACCTGGTCCTGCAAGACTTAGACAGCTCTCATGCTGGGTTCCATGTAAGACATTGACATTTCATGCACAAGAAAGATTGATCAGGTAGTCAACCGCAAGGGGTAGACACTGACAGCAAATCAACACTTCCTATTCTTCCTCCTCCGATATCTCAACATCAAAACAGTTCAGATTCCACATGAAGAACGTGACCTCTGTACTTTTTTGGTTGCATATCATCAGTCTGTACTCAAATTCCAACCATTAAAACTGGTATCTAATGTTGATCATTCCGTGACGACAAGTGACGAATGCAGGTGGACGTCAGCACAGATTGACAGCCCTCTGAAACACATCGCACCGCCGCAGCTAAAGTTTGGAAGCCTCGAAGTGCGTTGCGCAGACATTCAGCTGATGGCCCAGTTGCAAGGAGAAGCAAACAGACATGTTTTACCTATCCGATAACCCCTAGTTTTAAGATGTCCAAATCTTCAATGATAACCCCGCAACAATGGCATGATGCATCGGCAAAAATTATCCAAAGCCAAGTCAGCTGCGCACAATTTCCGTGTTTTGTACAGTTCTGACTTCACGGAAACTGCTGCTCACTTGGCTCATCTGGGCTCTCGGCGCTCTTCAAAAGTGTTTTGAAAGTTCCATGCGCGCAGCCGCAACTCAAACTGAGGTACCTACAGCGAAGTTTTCAACTGGAAATTCAGCTTTGAAATTCGAACCGGAAATCAACATCAACTGCGTGGGAAAATCTCCGGGCGCACGCTGATGAAATTCATAAGGAACTCTTCTGCTTGGTCCCAAACCTTGGTGCGAAGGATGCCGAAAGTGTGGCGAAACTATCTCAATTGAACCGAATTAACTGAGAAAAATGAGAAATTTGACTTGAGTCGGAAAATGCCCAGTAGCCTCCAGCATTGAAATCCAACCAAATTAACCACATGTTCTGAGCCCAGTGACATGAAGTTCATCGATGACATGGTCTTCTTTGGCTTTCTGCAACAGCTTCATCTCTTCATCCGAAGGCAAGTTGATCAGCAACAACTCCACCTGGCACCCAGGCTCTGATGGCCACGAAGGTCCACCACACACTGTTTCTGCTAATGGAAGAAAATCGAAATGAATGGAATATGACCAACCAGGAAGACACAAAAAAACCTATAAATAGACAGAATTTCTTTCTTTCATGTATTATACTAAGAGAATTCTACATTAAATGATGTAGTAAGTACTAACCAAATGACAATTTCAATCACCGTTGAAGAAACCCCCCAAGGACCCACCTGTTCGCTGTCCAGAGCTTCCGAGTCCATCTGCGTCAACGCGCGACAAACGTCGCAGAGTCCCAGACGCGCCAACATCACACAGACCTGTCGACGGCGTCCCTGGTCCAGCACCTGGATCTTCTTCACGCCTCAGAGCAACGGAAATCGCATCACCAACTTCGGGAAAAAACGACGTTCTCAATGCAATGAATGCCCTGTCCTTTAAGAATTGAATTGAGCCATTGAAATGCGATGATTGATCATCTAAATTTATGTTTCTTTTTAAATTATGTTCGTTGATGATGTCAACTGCCTTGATGAATTATTTCAATAGATGGGCTCTTGTTGTTCCCGTTGTTGCTGTTGTTGACCGCGATTAATCACCATCATTAACAATCATTAAGCCTTATTAATCATCGACCATCACCTGGTTGTTGTTGTTTCACTGAGGTCGATTCGGTCAGCACGGTCTGTGTTTTCTGGGCTGGGCGAAGCAAAGCGCTTTCCGGGCTCGTCGCAGAAGAGGGCCTCACCGGCGCTCAAGGATCAACGCGGTGTACCAAGGAGGCTTCACCGTGGAAAGCATGAAAAATGGAAAATGGCACATGAAGTCAAAGCCAAAAGCTTGAAAGTGTGGCAAATCTGAAGCACTTTGTTGTGCTAAACTTCCCATTTTGGATACAAAGCTACTGCACTCGGTGACAGGATCCCTTCAGCTCCAAGGTCTTGCCTCCAACTGGTCAGTGTCAATTGGAGCGCCTGTACAAAGGCAGAAGCAAAGAAGTTTCCATTCTGAACTGATGCAATGAGTAGATAACCATGGCACTGAATATCTATATGATTCTTACTTAAAACTTACATAGATACATATATATATATATACCATATCGTATATGAACAATCGTATTGTATTTAGCAACTTACATCTTGCAAGATGTCAAGGCCAGCCACAGCCCAGCACCTTCCCGGTCGATCTCATTCCATACGGTGTGGCGCTCGCTGTCCACCCGAAAGGAATTCCAGAAGAGCCGTTTTACTTGCACGCCCGGTTTGATGTCAGGCTTCCTCCAGTGCAATGGCAGTCAAGCTGAAAGCCTGGAATTCAAATTTGAATGAAACACCTTCGTCTACACCAATAGTTCAGCATTCAATATTCGTATAATTTACTGATTTATCTATCCATCATTGATCATAGATCGTTGATCTAGATTCTCTGTTTCGTGGATCATTCCTCCATCGTTCGTTCATCATTTGCCAACATGGGCAGTTCCAGCAGTTCCAGTCCTGGGTTCTGCCTTCGTTTTGCCTTTGCCTTTGCCATCCTGAGAACGCGCACATCTCGTAGCCAGGCACAAGTGCAAAGCCAAGCCAGCAAATCAAAGTTCGTCTTTGGGTGACTAAGAGCAGACAAATCCAAAATGTTCAAAGTTCATCCGTGAAACTTATATTTCAAAGTTTCTTCAAGAAAATGGAATGAAAATCAATGGAATCGGCTACTTATGTGGAATAGATTTATGGAATGGAGAAGGAATAGATGAATTTGAAATGATTTTGGCCAAGACTCTTTCCCCTTGCTGGCTGCCTTTGGAGGCGGCGTTTTCTTT
>VSDK01003329.1:114249-145607 GCA_009767595.1 Symbiodinium kawagutii | reverse complement strand
CTGGAAGCCTCACTGGGTGGAGCGGGCGACACGTCGGAACGGCTGGGAGGACTTAGTTGTTGGCTCCTTTCGTTCGCAAGTCTGGCTCCAAAGTGTGGTGCTTTGGACAGGTCAAGCTGTTTGTCATCCGGCAGTGGCCGGGGTTGGCCATCCCGTCCTCTGTCTGGCAGTCGACTCTGTATCGGAAGCAAGGGCTGCTCACCATGGTTAGGACCCTGTCCAGCCTGTCCAAGCGACAAACTTTCCTTCTCTCCACTGCTTCCAACTCCCGAAAAGCCTCGGATGGTTTCAACGTCTGAGCAACGCTTTTTTGGTTGTCTAGGCCTTTGTAATCCTAAGGTGCCTACTGTAAGTAGAAAAATTGCCTGCCCGCATGGTCTTTTCATACATCACGTTCCTTTTTGCCCATGATGCCACAGGTTTCTGGCATTCAGAGTTGGGGTATACTCCCGACTACTATTCATCATGGGGAGGGATCGAAGGAAATGATATCATATCGTATATAATACATATATATATAGTATATCTGTATATCCACATTCATAATGGGCATGTGCGGGTATGGCAAACTGATAGGGCACTCGCCTTGGCTGAGCCTACACCACGCCTACCTACGTCTACTTCCTGCGCCATATCAACCACTAGCAAGAGCTTGGCCTAAGCTCCAAGCATAGCTGCCTACCCAACACATCTCCGGGACAAGCCCTTCATTGTTCTTTGCACCAAAAAAAAGTTCAGCTCATCTGAGATTCTTCTCCCCGACAGGGAAATGTTAGCCATCCTTTAATCGAATTGAACACTTCACTGTGTGCATGCCCAAAGCAGTTGAAAATGAAGCGTCTCGAACAAACCCATGCCGCCCAAGCAACCGTTACGTCGGGATTGAGTGGCGCCTGTAAAGCCATCAGCTTCAAGATCTTCAAAGTCCTCAGCTGGAGGTGAGAATGTCGAGGTCATCAAGGGGTCTTTGTCTTTGGCTCCTTTCTTGGGAAACAAGTCTTCTGGGGGCGATGCAGGCCTTCGGGGTACCAGACAGCCACAAATCAAGGTGACACACAGTAAAACATTGGAAAAGCAACTGAAGTGCAGCTAAGCATCGTCTGATTTGCCTTTGCCACCCTTACCTTTTCCTCCCTTGCCAGACCCTTTGGGAGGCGCAGGTCCTTTCCCTGGCCCTTTGCTGGGTGACTTCTCTGGCGAACTGGCGGGTTTTGGCGACTCCGCGGGTTTCGGAGATTCCTTGGGAGATTCCTTGGGAGATTCTGATGGCTTGGGTGTCTCTGGCTTGGAGGACGCTCTTGAAGCCTCACTGGGTGGAGCGGGCGACACGTCGGAACGGCTGGGAGGACTTAGTTGTTGGCTCCTTTCGTTCGCAAGTCTGGCTCCAAAGTGTGGTGCTTTGGACAGGTCAAGCTGTTTGTCATCCGGCAGTGGCCGGGGTTGGCCATCCCGTCCTCTGTCTGGCAGTCGACTCTGTATCGGAAGCAAGGGCTGCTCACCATGGTTAGGACCCTGTCCAGCCTGTCCAAGCGACAAACTTTCCTTCTCTCCACTGCTTCCAACTCCCGAAAAGCCTCGGATGATTTTAGCAGCTGAGGTTCTCCTCCCCGACGCAAGCAACAATCTAATGATTTTCTAATCCTGCTCTGTGTGCCAATCCGAGCTTTTGAAAACAAATTCGTGCCCAAGAAACTGCTGCGCCGGGGTTCAGGCAAATCTTCAGTGCCCACCTTGATTGCTCGCAAGGGTGTCTCTTCTGCTTGCACATCTAAATAAACATGAAAGTAGAGGAGTGGATACTTTAGATATGTTCCTTTCCTGTTGGGAGGAAAGACATCTAGTAGATACCGTGTCGCACTTTGAATAAAGATAATACAGAAGTTGTTGGTCAATCCTGGGGGCAAAGCCAAAGAACTCTGGCCTTTCAGACCATCATGAACTTGTGACCCCACACCCAAACGAAATTGTTGGGAAAGGCTCACCAAAAGACAAGTTTTCACATCAAGAACATTGCCTGCAAGGGTGACGCAGTTCGAACGAGCAAAGACTGATGCAAACAGAGGCACTGACAAACACTATGTCACTATGACTAAGCGAGGCACTGACAACATGAAGGATGTTCTCGGGGTAGGACTCTGCGTCTTGCTCCTCTTGCTTTGGGGCGAGCGAGAATCCGCCAAGTTGTCTGGAAGCGTCGAATTCTGCGGTCCCTGTACTCTTTGAAGGTGCGAAGATATGACTTCCATGCCATCTGAGGAAGAACAGCTGTGCCAATCCAAGGCTTCAGGAGATTTTCCAGGTTTTGGAGAGTTCGGTGATGTCTCCGAACTGTTCGGAGGGCTTGCTGCAACCATACCTGGCACCACTGTGGGCACTGTGATCTCAGGTTGATCTCCCTGGGATAAAGCTTCGAATGAAGTCTCTGCAGACAGGAGCGTTGTGCTGCATGGAAGTTGATCCGTCGCGTCCTTCTCTTCACCTCTGCAAGTGAAGAACTTCTGTTGGAAGAATCAAAAAAGAGAGGATTTAGAAAGAGAGGATTTAGAAAGAGAATTAATTCAACGGGATGCAGCTGAATGGGAATGTCAATTGAACAGAAGAACTTCTGACATCTATCTGGCATGGGATCAAGGAACAAAAACACGGAGAAAACATCGGCAAGGTCTCCCCAAACAGAAGAAGCCTGAAGCACTCTGCTCAGACTATGTCAACAGTGTCTGGATAGAAAGTGGCTGATTGACTCCATTGTCTGAATCCATTTCAAAGCATATCAAAGCATACAAGAGCAGACATGCAAGGGCCACAGTAAAGACCAACCAGCCGGATGTGTCAACGGCAAATCCCAAGCGTTGCGAGCCATCAAGGATGAACTTGGATCAGCCTGAGAGAGTACAGCCCCTCCAAATAGTTTTGAACTTGGTATGGGAATTGGGAAACTTTTGCCGAACGATGAGAAGAATCTTCCCACCTTTGGCGAGTTCTGGCTGCGGATTTCCAAAGAGCCCCTGCACAGCTGAGCATCTTCTGGTTTCAGAGGCATGTGCTTTGTCAAGATGCATCGGATCTCGCTACATGATCTCTTGGGAGGTGCCAACTAAAGTTGGGGCCAACTGTGAAGCGGCTATAAAATAATTTGAACGATTTCCGAAAGTCTTCATTGCTACTCCAACACATCAAAGACTTTGAGGCAAAACCCATGAGTCCCCCAAAAGCCTGAGTAGTTGCACTCTCTCTGAATGAAATGCTGCCACTCTCTGGTGAATCTGGGGACTTTTCCTGCATGGACACTGGAATCTCAGCAAAGATCATTAGAAAAAAAAACACACCAATTTTTCCTCTGGGTCAAAAGAAAAATCAAGAAGCCCACGCTCATCTTGCGGCAAGAAATTAAGCATCAGCACCTGAAGAATGTTGCATCCGATCCCGTCCTCCTTTTCATCTGGACCTCTTGCTTCTGCCATACCTCGACCGGTTCCACTTGCGACTTTGCCATGGACAACAAATCTCAAAATCTAAGAAGTCTTGAACTACCCCACATCACCTTACCCCTAGATACGGAAACCTGTCCCTCAAAATCATATTGATTACTACTCCCTTCATATCCACAAGTTGGTGATTTGAGATAGTTTGAATTATCTTAGACTACTTTGAGCATCATTTACTTGGAGAATGAGAGCATGATGTGAATACCGACATGTTAGATGATTTATATGTCTTTACGTATCCATTCACTATCCATTCATTTTGCATCTATATTGGTATCGTGTGTGCATGTCTGTGAAATTGCATGAAGCGAATCGCAGCATCCACGGCTGTCCAGTTGAGATCTATCTAATACAAGGAACTTGCTGCGGGTCTGGGCTGCATGGCTCTCCCAGGACTGGTAACGCCGTCCCAAACAGCTTCTGGCAAATCCTCGAAGCCCACCTCAGCTGAGCGAAAACTCAAGGAGAACGAAGCGGACTTCGCAAGAAGAAAACTCAGAAAAGTTGTCCTAGAGAGACTCTGACACAGGGGTCATGTTTACTGTTTGACTGTTTGTTGATGTTGAAAACTGTGTGACGGCTTGTGATAGACATCACTGAACACTCTTGCAAACACAATGTTATCAAGACCACTGGTGAAGGCAATGCAAACAAGGAAATGACGAGCCACTGATAGCAACAAGGGTCTTATGCTCCTCTTGCTTTGGGGCGAGCGAGAATCCGCCAAGTTGTCTGGAAGCGTCGAATTCTGCGGTCCCTGTACTCTTTGAAGGTGCGAAGATATGACTTCCATGCCATCTGAGGAAGAACAGCTGTGCCAATCCAAGGCTTCAGGAGATTTTCCAGGTTTTGGAGAGTTCGGTGATGTCTCCGAACTGTTCGGAGGGCTTGCTGCAACCATACCTGGCACCACTGTGGGCACTGTGATCTCAGGCTGATCTCCCTGGGATGAAGAAGCTCGGGTTGATTTGGGCAGCAAATCCGTGCTGGACGGCAAGGCATCACCCATCGCATCCGCTTCGGATGTATCTGAACCTGTGCCAATTCATCACTGACAGGATCCACAAGAACTGAATTCAAAGCACATACCTCGAACATACCTCGAACATACCTCGAACATATCTCGAACATACCTCGAACATCAAGCTGGCAGAAGACGCCTGAACTTCCTGCAGAGCCTCCTCCTTGGTGTGGTGGGAAAGCCTCCCAGCAACTTCCGATTCAAGTACATCAGAAAACTTTTACTGTCTTCAGGGCAATCGTACCAAAACAGTTGCTGACTTTTCTCCTGTCATTTTGAAGCTGTGACCTTGTAGCAACTTTCGAAATCAGTCAGAGAAAATCTACAGTAAAGCTTGACACCCCTTAAGCCACTTCGCCAAGAACCACTGCACTTTGCTGCGATTTCACTTCTACACAAATGTCAACTGTCTTGCATGATTGAAATGCTTTGACAAATTTGGGGCGGGCAAATACTGCAGAGCAAAGATTGCAACATTTCACATCGAATGTGCTTCAAACATGTTCAGCATGTTCCAACCTCTGCATCTGCACCGTCCACTCGGACTTTTTTCAGGACCTTCTCTGACGTAGCTGGCAAATCCTGATGCAGTGATCCCAATGACCGCACTGGCCACTTTCCGAAAGAACTTCTATGCAAAAAGATTGGCCTTTCAAGACATCCAAGATGCGGTCGATGCCTTCTCCTCTTCAGGATTTCGTGCCATGCCCTTTGCAAAGACAACTTGCTGCCAGGCTTCGGGGATAGAAAGTTGTTGCACAAGACCATCCATCGGAGTACTCGAGTGCACGTCTGATCCCTGCCAAAGCCAGAAAATCTCACAATGCTTTCCAAAAACAAACTCAAATTCAAAGAAACTGAAGATCAAAGTGTTCTTTCAGAGAATCAGATTTTTTACGGAGACCATTTCAGAAATCTTCGGATCTCCGGACCTTCATCGAGTCATCCTCCAAGTCCTCCGGTACGGCAGAGTATTCAGCTCCTGCCTCACGTCCTCGTGGCGTCAAACTCTCCACATGAAAGAGAAACATTTTTGGTATATCGAACCATGTTTGGATAGAAATGTATTATATGTAAATATGAATATATATATATATACTATATAAATATATGTGTGTAAATATATGCATGTATCATCATGTATCTATTTATCTATTGTGTTTCTAGATTGATTTGTACTTTTAATCTATTTACTTGTTTATTTGATTACGTATTTACGCCCTCTGTACAAATCGTATATGATTGTGGTACGGTATATGATACATTTCATTGTCTTTGTTCTTTATTTGCTTAATTCTACTATATCCATCGTTTTAGTATCCCTCATCATCTGCAAAGGAAATCTGGTACATCAACCATCATTAGTCATCACTTTTTGTCTGTCATCCAAACAGATATCTTCTCTGCATCAAAATCAGCCAGCCCTGCGATGATTTCTGAGTCCAAGGGACTGGATTGAGGATCTATGGCTTGGCGGCTAACGCGGTTACAAACAACTGGCCGATCCTTGGAGCCCACCTCGGGTGAAAAGGCACTGGTTCTAGTTCACTGCGCCCTGCAAACGAGCAAACACAAGTTGAGTCTGCTGAGATCTGATGGAAAAACACTGGAAAACCACCACTGTCACTATGGGCAAGGCACTGACAGCATGGAGGATGTTCCCGGGGTAGGACTCTGCGTCTTGCTCCTCTTGCTTTGGGGCGAGCGAGAATCCGTCAAGTTGTCTTGGAGCGTCGAATTCTGCGGTCCCTGTACTCTTTGAAGGTGCGAAGATATGACTTCCATGCCATCTGAGGAAGAACAGCTGTGCCAATCCAAGGCTTCAGGAGATTTTCCAGGTCTTGGAGAGTTCGGTGATGTCTCCGAACTGTTCGGAGGGCTTGCTGCAACCATACCTGGCACCACTGTGGGCACTGTGATCTCAGGCTGATCTCCCTGGGATGAAGATGCTCGGGTCGATTTGGGCAGCAAATCCGTGCTGGACGGCAAGGCATCACCCATCGCATCCGCTTCGGATGTATCTGAACCTGTGCCGATTCATTCGGAGAAAAAGTCTGCTTTGAAGTAGAAAGATTCATTTGTCAACGCTGACACTGACAACTGAAGCCACGGAAGCCACTGCCAAAGACGCTTACAAAGGATGAACTTGGAGCCTAAAAGTACAGTCTCCAAATAGTTTCAACTTGGTATGGGAATTGGGAAACTTTTGCCGAACGATGAGAAGAATCTTCCCACCTTTGGCGAGTTCTGGCTGCGGATTTCCGAAGAGTCCCTGCACAGCTGAGCATCTTCTGGTTTCAGAGTCGTGTGCTTTGTGATGCATCGGATCTCGCTGCATCTCTTTGGCAGTTGCCAACCGTGCCAACCAAAGTTGGGGAAAGCTCGGAAGAGCAGCTTTAAAATACATCTTTGAACGATTTCCGAAAGTCTTCATTGCTACTCCAACACATCAAAGACTTTGAGGCAAAACCCATGAGTCCCCCAAACGCCTGTGTAGTTGCACTCTCTCTGAATGAAATGCTGCCACTCTCTGGTGAATCTGGGGACTTTTCCTGCGTGGACGCTGGAATCTCAGCAAAGATCATGAGAAAAAACACACCAGTTTTCCTCAAGGTCAAAACAAAAATCAAAAAGCCCCCGCTCATCTTGCTGCAAGAAATGAAGTATCAGCACCTGTGTAATGTTGCGTCCGATCCGGTCCTCCTTTCCATCTGGACCTCTTGCTTCTGCCAAACCTCGAGCGCTTCCACTTGCGACAACAAATCGAAGAACTCTTGAACTACCCCAAATCACCTTGCCTTTAGAAACGGGAACCTGTCCCTTCATATCCTTTCTATTCACAGTTTCAGAATCATTGCTTGATGACCACAAGTTGGTGATTCGAAGTAGTTTGAACTACGCTAGCTTGAGCATCGTTTGCTTGGAGAATGAGAGCATGATGCGAATGTCCACATGTTGTATGTCTATACGTATCCATGTGTGTGTGTGTCTTTGTCGAAACGGCAAGTTCTGTGAAATTGCATGAAGCGAATCGCAGCATCCACGGCTGTCCAGTTGAGATCTATCTAATACAAGGAACTTGCTGCGGGTCTCGGCTGCATGGCTTGCCCAGGACTCGTAACGCCATCCCAAACAGCTTCTGGCAAATCTTCGAAACCCACCTTAGCTGACCGAAAACTCAAGGAGAACGAAGCGAGCTTCGCAAAAAGAAAACTTAGAAAAGGTTGTCCTAGAGAGACTCTGACACAGGGATCATGTTTGCTGTTTGGCTCTTTGTTGATGGTGAAAACTGTGGGATGTCTTGTGTCAAAACACGGACACGTGTGCAGGTTTTCGTGAATGCAATTCCATGGATAGACATCACTGAACACTATTGCAAACACAATGTTATCAAGACCACTGGTGAAGGCAATGCAAACAAGGAAATGACGAGCCACTGATAGCAACAAGGGTCTTATGCTCCTCTTGCTTTGGGGCGAGCGAGAATCCGTCAAGTTGTCTTGGAGCGTCGAATTCTGCGGTCCCTGTACTCTTTGAAGGTGCGAAGATATGACTTCCATGCTATCCGAGGAATCACAGCTGTGAAAATCCAAGGCTTCAGGAGATTTTCCGGGTTTGGGAGAGTTCGGTGATGTCTCCGAACGGTTCGGAGGGCTTGCTGCAACCATACCTGGCACCACTGTGGGCACTGTGATCTCAGGCTGATCTCCCTGGGATGAAGATGCTCGGGTCGATTTGGGCAGCAAATCCGTGCTGGACGGCAAGGCATCACCCATCGCATCCGCTTCGGATGTATCTGAACCTGTGCCAATTCATCAATGACAGGATCCACAAGAACTGAATTCAAAGCACATACCTCGAACATACCTCAAACATACCTCGAACATACCTCGAACATACCTCGAACATACCTCGAACATATCTCGAACATACCTCGAACATCAAGCTGGCAGAAGACGCCTGAACTTACTTCAGAGCCTCCTCCTTGGTGTGGTGGGAAAGCCTCCCAGCAACTTCTGACTCAAGTGCGCCACTTGGGTAGGAACATGACAATTGTTCCTAGGTGTTCAAACGGCCTTCGTTGAATTCATCCGAAAGTGTTTGCATCAGCGGTTCCATCTCTGGGCAGCATGCAAGCCTTTTCATAAGCTGCATCTGATCCCTTTAGGATCATCTGACAGAAGCGTGATTGGTATTGAAAAATCGGGAAGCCATGAAATAAGACACACTTCTCTTTCTAAAGCACTCCTACTTTCCCTTGCCTTTCATGAAAATTGGTCATGGTTGGTTCATGAGTCCCAGATTTTTCAAAAGCGGCTGCCTAAGGCATTATGCCACCAGCACTGCACACTGAGCCTCACGTACAGCTTCGTCCATTTCAGGCCAAACCCGCTGCACGGTAAGGGCTTCTCTGGCTGCGTCATGGGACACAGCACACAATAACTTGGTCGCTTCCAGTCGGATGTTGGGATCTGCATGTGCAATGAGGCCTGCAGCCTTTAGGATAATCTCCGATGAGGCGTTGGAAGTCTCGGCCAACGCGCGGAGGCTCTGCAACACCACATCCACCGATGAATCGCCCAAGCAGCGCAGTAGAATGCCATCGGATTCATCCAGCAACTTCCGCTGTATCAGCAATGTTAAGGCAGCACGCCTCACAAAGGGGTCTTTGTCATCCAAAGATTTGAGGACAGGATCTTTCAAAGAAGAATCGGTTGAGAACTTCGTCAAGGTCTCTAAAGCTACAGTTTTCACAGTGCATTCTGGACTTGAGAGGAGCTGTAGAAGCCTGTCGGTGACTTCCGGTTGATTGGGAGTTGCACAGGCCAGCAAGGCATCAATGGCCGCACAGCAGGAGTGCGGACTGAATTTTTCATCCAGGACCTTGAACAACACGAAGACCGGCTTTGCCTCAGGGGCAGACCGGTCACCTAGACCATACTGCACCGGTCACTGACACCATAGCCCCCACTGGCTCATTCTTTACGTGTCACAGTCACACGCTGGGTGGGACAAGGGACAGGGTTGGGAGAGGGCACAGGGGACAGGGGACAAGCAAGACGTAGACCATATCACATTCACACACTCAACCTCTAGGCTTCGGGTTCGGGGTGGGACAGGGGGCAGGGTGGGACAGGGGACAGGGGACAAGGGACAAGCAAGACATACACTCACAACTTTTAGCTCTGGGGTTTAGGGGCGAGAGAGTGGACATGGGTGGCACAAGGGACAGGGGACAAGGGACAAGAAACAAGCAAGAACAGACAAGCAAGACGTAGACCATGTCACATTCACACACTATCACACTCAACTTTTAGGATTGGGCTAAGGGTGGGACAAGGGACAGGGGTAGGACAGGGGACAAGGGACCGGGGACAAGGGATAAGGGACAAGCAAAACGCAGACCATGTCACGTTCACACACTATCACATTCAACTTTTGGGTTTGGGCTAGGGGTGGGACAAGGGACAGGGGTCAGAGAGGGCACGGGGGACAGGGGACAAGCAAGAAGTAGACCATGTCACAGTCACATTTACACTATTCAACCTTGAGGCTTCGGGATTCAGGGTGGGACACGGGAAAGGGAACAGGGGACAAGAAAGACGTAGACAAGGCGACATTCACACAATAGAATAAATCTCCAAGTGTAGGTCCAAAAGGAATCATCCCGGCTACCATTTCAATCCCGCAAACGTGCCACACAAGTCCCACAACACAACTAACGCAAACAGCTTGATTTTTCCACACACGCTGTGAATATGTATCTATCTATCTTTCTTTCTTTCTTTCTTTCTATCTATCTTTCTTTCTATCTATCCATCTATCCATCTATCCATCTATCCATCTATCCATCTATCCATCCATCTATCCGTCTATCTATCTATCTATCTGTCTATGCATGTATGCATGTATGCATGTATGCATGGTATGCATGTATGCATGGATGCATGGATACATGGATGCATGGATGCATGGATGCACGGATGCATGTATCAAAGTATCCATGTATCTATGTACCTTTGTATCTATGTATGTATGTATCTATGTATGAATGCATGTATCTATGTATGTATCTATGCAATTATGTATCTTTGTATCTATGTATCTATGTATCTACATCGACCTGGGAGTATGTATCTATGTATGTATCTATGTATCTATGTATCTATAGATCTCGGTATCTTTGTATCTAGGAATGTATACCTATGTGTATATAGCTAGATATCTTTTTATATATGTATCTAAATATATCTAAATATATCAAAATATGATATATTTACATACATACATGTGTTTCTATGTATACATGTGCAAAATGTATGTATGTATGTATGTATGTATGTATGTATGTATGTATGTACGTATGTACGTATGTACGTATGTACGTACGTACGTACGTACGTACGTACGTACGTACGTACGTATGTACGTATGTACGTATGTACGTATGTACGTATGTAGGTCGGTATGTCTGTCTGTATGTCTGTATGTCTGTATGTCTGTATGTCTGTATGTCTGTATGTCTGTATGTCTGTATGTCTGTATGTCTGTATGTCTGTATGTCTGTATGTCTGTATGTCTGTATGTCTGTATGTCTGTATGTATGTATGTATGTATGTATGTATGTATGTATGTATGTATGTATGTATGTATGTATGTATGTATGTATGTATGTATGTATGTATGTATGTACGGATGTATGTATGTGCATACCTTGTATGTATATATTGCTTGATGCGTGTATGTCCCTACCATTGTAATCTGAAAGCTGGCCATGACGAACCGTCTAAGCGACCCAAGCGACCCAATCTCGAACGGTCTAAGCGACCCTGCGCCGTGCCTCAGGTGATTTGTGGATATCCTTGAAGATCCTGAGGCTTTCAAATCGGATCTCTGAGTGGGTACTAGTGAAGCCAGAAGCTATGTTCCACAGGTGGATGCTTTTGACGCCTCCTCGTTTTTTTGCGACCTCCATCAAGAAGGTCTGCGTCACAGAAGGTTTGCGATTCCTGCCGCAGGTCCTGGATGCGATGGGGCCACAGCAGCGATGGATCAGCAGATTGATGAGATGGGCATAGGCCTTCTCGGACACGGAAGGGTCAGTGACCACTTGGTCCAAGCAGTTGGCAGCTGCTTTCACCACCGTAGGGCCATCGTAGTGGAGAATCTCATGCGCGTTGTGAAGATACCTTTGCATTCGATGGATCACAGCTTCATCCCCTCGAGGCGCTATCTTGGCCAACAAGTTGATAGAGTCTGCCTCGCAACTTGGGTCTTCACCTATCAGATCGATGATTTTGTCTACGAAGGGGGAACGCACATCTGAGATCTGCTGAAAGCTTTCCGCCACCAGGACCAAATGTGCCATGCTCCACGTGGCTTCCGGATGTTGTGCCAGCGTGGTCAAGGCTTGCACCAGTTTTTCGTCATTCTTTCGGGCAATGGCAGCAGCAGCCTGCGTAGCCATGACCCACGCCTAACCATAACGCTTTTACTGTTTTTTGACCTTCGCGATTTTAAATATCACCATCGCACACCCTGCTACTAAACTGTTATCGCTCTCTTGCTTTTGCAGATTCATTAACTAACGTTTACACATTTCAAGTAGAACCAGCACGAGCCGGGGGCGGAAGTTTCCGAAAGGAAGTCGACTCAATCCTGTAAGAATCTGGAAATGTTTTGCCTAAAAGTAGTGTGGGACTGTGCTTGTTCGCAGCTTTGGGCAGGCTGTGTGTTGGAGCCCTGCTGTGTTTGCATCATCTTGGCGTTGCTGGCGCAAATGTTTCTGTGGTTTTGGTTTTGTTGGTTGCGATGGTGTACCTGCAGTGAGCTACACGACTCCTCTGAGCTATTCTTTGCTGAGTTGCATGACTCCTGTGAGCCATTCTTCTGAGTTGTTCTTCTCTCACCCCACAGCAAAATCTGCCGCGACAAAACGTACCAAAGCAAAACGCATCACAGCAAAACGTACCAGAGCAAAACGTACAGAACAAAATGTACCAGAGCAAAACGCACCAGATCAAAACGTACCAGAGCAAAACGCACCAAGATAAAAACGTACCAGAGTAAAACGTACAATCTCCGCACAGGGCCACAGAATCTCTTCTCTCGGCTACTTCTTGTGCAGCACGCACAGTGCGAAAAGCAACCCCAGCAAAGCTTCAGGCACTCAAAGTACCACACTCTTCTTTTCTCTCCTCTTCTCTACTCTTCTCTACTCTTCTCTTCTGTTCTCTACTCTTCTCTTCTCTGCTCTTCTCTTCTCTACTCTTCTCTTCTCTTCTCTGCTCTACTCTTCTCTACTCTTATCTTCTCTTCTCTGCTCTTCTCTGCTCTTCTCTTCTCTACTCTTCTCTAGTCTTCTCTACTCGTCTCTTCTCTACTCTTCTCTTCTCTCTCTTCTAAGCTCTTCTCTGCTCTTCTCTTCTCTACTGTTCTTTTCTCATCTCTTTTCTTACTTTCAGCTACGTTTTCGATCCGTAACTCGCAGTTTCTTTTCGAAATGTCCTTTGAATATGATGCTTCAACCCTAACATTCATTAACCTCTGCATAGCCTCTACATTATTGCCCACTGACTGTGAATTTCCCTACCCGCCCATCCACCCACCACCCCCATCATGAAAACACCTACCCACCATGAAATTCTTGACTCACCACGATACCAGCTACTCACCCACCGCACCAGGCATCTGCAAAAGAACACTCCAGGAACTTCACCAGCTGCACCGGAACCCTTCAGTGGAACCCTCCGAAACCTCACAAGGTATTTTCACCCTAACTCTCCGAAACTTCATCAGCTATCTGCACCGGAAGATTTCGGAACCTCACCACCGGAACCCTCCAGAACCCCACCAAATATCTGCACCGGAACCCTCGAAAACCTCATCTGACATCTGCACCGGAACCCTCCGGAACCTGAAGCGGCACCAGATCGCACCAGAGCTAGTCTGGGCTAAAGACCCCATAGCAATTTATGGCTGTTGGGGAAAAATAGCCAGCAAAAAAAATCTCCAATCCTCGTTCCAGATAGGGTGCAAAGGTAGGAGAATGGTAGGACTACAGTATTGCATAATATTGTCCTATAAGATAAAAGGCAATCAATTGTTGCTGCTCATGCCAATCCCTCTGATGAGATCACGGTGATCTGCAAGCACTGTGTAAGTGTATGGCTGCGGGCTGAGACAGTTTCAAAAACGATCAAACCTTGTTATTTCTTACCAGTGACAGGGTAAGGAATATCGAGGCTAAGGAAATATCAAGGTTAAAGGACATTAAGGCGATAAGGTTGTAAAAGCATTGCAGTCAAAGAAAAAGCTAAATAAAGGGTAAACCAAAATCTGTACAGGTTGGCACAAGAACATGATAAAGTTTAAGCGCGTCTCCTGCGCAGCTCTGGCATGTGGACCTCCAATCTCACCCTCGGTTGGTGGACTGAG
The DNA here is from genome assembly GCA_009767595.1 of Symbiodinium kawagutii. Classification (NCBI taxonomy): domain Eukaryota; class Dinophyceae; order Suessiales; family Symbiodiniaceae; genus Symbiodinium; species Symbiodinium kawagutii. The sequence continues at coordinate 131,663 of VSDK01003329.1, read as the reverse complement.
CTTCGGCAGAATCCAAGACACAGCGTAGTCATAGGACTCTTCGTTGCGCTTCGAAACGAGAACTAAGGCCTCGAGAACTTCCTTTTGTACTGCATCCTTTGGGCTGAAGGTTTTGTGAAGGTAACCATTCAAAGTGGCTTCCATCACATCATCGATGACCTGCATGGTATCGGCCTCAGGCTCAACGGCCTGGAATATGTTCAAGCAGAGCTGGCGAAAGGCATGATTCTCATCGTGGTCGTCGTATTTCATGGGTTTCATCACGCGCTTGATCTTTCGCCGAGGTACCATACCAGGTCTATTGCTTTTGCAGTTCGTGCCACTGAGGATGCACTGCATGGCCCGGCGGTTTGAAGGTCCCAAATACTCCAAGGCCTCCAAAGCTTCTTCGGAAGCTCCGTCAAAGAAGTGGATCAACTCATTGCCAAACTGCTCAGCCAAACTGCTCGAGTTCGGCTCAAAGACCTTCTTCACAATGTCCAAAGCCCGATCTCGATAAGTCTCCGTCCAGGATTTGAGATACTTGGCCAAGGCTGGCACTGCCTTATCCTGACACTTTGGAGCTATCATCTCCAAGGCATTGAAGGCCTCCTCCAATCCAACCTGATTTTCCAAGCTTACAAAGACATCAGTGTAGTCCACGACCAGCGTTACAACAAGTGGACTATCACTCTCAGCTCCTTCAGCTCTGTAAACGTCCAAAGTCTGATATCCTTCCATTTCGAGGGCATCAACTATTTCTGGATTGTGGACATGTTTGTGCAGTTTGAACGCATAGACCACCCAGTTGTACAAAACTCCTGCGAGGCGCGAGCATCGATCGAAATACTTCTGCTCAAATTTCCCTTCGCTGGCCAATTGATCTGCAATGTCTTGGGCTTTCTTCAGCTGTTTCAAGGACACATCTGGAACAGAAGCAGGGAATAGCTCCAACATTTCAATAAATTCCTTCGGGTTGGCCATCATCTTTTGACAATCTTTGAACGTGGGTCCTCCAGGGGTGCCTTTGATCTGCAGAAGATGAAGCACCATAAACAGCATGTCTAGCACCATTCGTGGCGGCCTCATGAATGCCTTCACTTCTGCTATGTCACGGCGGTCGATGGTCCGGATGAGTGCCTCCATTCTTCGGCTCATACCTGGAACCAGCTTCTGCACCATGGCTTGGGTGGCATTGTTGATCCACAACTTCTGACACAGCAACGGAATTCCCAAGTCTTTCACCACTCGATCTTGCAAAAGCGTCACCGTGTCATCTGCGTTGGCTTCCATCTCCAGAACCTCTCCAGACATCTTCTGAACCGTCACTGAAATCTTCGCCATGGCACTCCAGGGAAGCACAAGCTAGTCAAATAAAAGCTGAGCCATAGGGAGCTGTAACAACAGCGCTGCCACATCCCCAGCTGCGAAACTACCAATATCTCCCGGGCACAAGCATTAGCCAATATTAACCAGTGGTAACCAGCAATGATAGCCGATATACCGATGATTATTGTCCACCGTTGTTCACCCTCAGCGATGTCATTGAAGCTAGTGACATGCAAGCATTCACTGAACATCATATTCAACTCAATGCAAAAGAATCCCACGCTGCCGGAGTCCACACAATCCAGCTCACACCATCGAAATTCCCAGAAGCCAACAGATTTTTTGCTGGTGGGCCAAGAATACTATTCAAAGCCAACTATAAACTCTCAAACATCATGCATTCAGAAGCAAACAAGACTGAAGAGGAAGTCAAGCCCCATGGTGAGAAGGATAGGCAAATTTCCTGTGCCCGCATCATTTTGACACATGACATCACACGACCCCACCTCTGCAGCATTTGCCGTAGATCTAAGATTGCCAGTGCCAGGTGCTTCGAGTGATGTCGGTGGAGTTCTCCACCAAGCATCCGAATCCTCAGAAACTTAAATTAATCTTCAAACAACTTGTCAAACACCTCAAAGACTTCCAACGGAAAACTAATTTCGCAAACATTGGCAACCTGCGTCTATCTGGCCTTCCTACCTAAATACGCTGGTTCAACACAACGTTGTCAATCAGAGACTCTCTTTGACTCTGAGATCAAAGCTTATCAAAGAAACCGACAAGATCTCATTGGTTCATGTACGGAAAGCTTGATGGAGAAAACTCTCAAGTTTTGGAAGACTATCAGACTTTACCGCAAACATTTGTTTGCTGAAAATGATCGTGACACATCATTAAAGGACATCAATTTCCTGTGACTTTTCACCTCAATTCTGCAGATGCAACCCTGTTCGCCATCTCTCGCACCCATCTCATATAGTTTTCTGCCATGCATCGGCAACTGGAGCTTCTTCTGGTTGCAGAACATCAGCGCTCGGTCGGCTCTCGTGCACCTTGATGTTCGCAGTTGAGCCTCCATCCGATGACCGAACCTGCAACGGGCTGGATTCAGCTAACAGCACATCATACCATAAAGATTCACCTAATCTGACATTCGACTCAATGCAAACGAACAGCACGCTGTCAGATTACACACACAAACACACACACTCCGGCTCACACTATCAAAATTCCCAGAAACCAACAGATACTTTGCTGTGGGGCCAAGGATACTTTTCACAACAATGCTAAGCGTAAACTTTCAAACATCATGCATTCAGAAGCAGACAAGAAGAAGAAAAAAAAAAGAAGAAGAATGAGAAGAAGAATGAGAGGAAAAAGAAAAAGAAGTCAGGTCCCTTGGTGAGAAAGATGAGCAAGTTGTCTGTTCCCCCATCGTTTGTACACATGGCATCACAGCACCCCACCTCTGCAGCATTTGCCGTAGATCTAAGATTGCCAGGTGCTTCGAGTGATGTCGGTGGAGTTCTCCACCAAGCATCCGAATCCTGAGAAATCTGAATTCAAACATCCGCAAAGATTTCCAAGATAAACACAAATCAGAAAACTCATCTAGGAAACATTGGCAACCTGCATCTATCTGGTCTTCCTACCTAAATGCGCTGGTTCAACACAAACTTGCCAATCAAAGACTCTCTTTGGTCAATCACTGCAAAAGAAATGAAGAAATCCTCATTGGTTCATGCGTAGGAAGTTTGAAGACTGGAAATGTTCGCACATTTTCGAGGACGTGCTTTAACAGACTTCAGTGCAACAAAACTTGAATCCTGATGATAATGACACATAGTCATAGACAATTTAATTTCTCGCTCTTCACCTCGTTTCTGCAGATGCAACCCTGTTCGCCATCTCTCGCACCCATCTCATATAGTTTTCTGCCATGCATCGGCAACTGGAGCTTCTTCTGGTTGCAGAACATCAGCGCTCGGTCGGCTCTCGTGCACCTTGATGTTCGCAGTTGAGCCTCCATCCGATGACCGAACCTGCAACGGGCTGGATTCAGCTAACAGCACATCATACCATAAAGATTCACTTAATCTGACATTCGACTCAATGCAAACGAACAGCACGCTGTCAGATTACACACACAAACACACACACTCCGGCTCACACTATCAAAATTCCCAGAAACCAACAGATACTTTGCTGTGGGGCCAAGGATACTTTTCACAACAATGCTAAGCGTAAACTTTCAAACATCATGCATTCAGAAGCAGACAAGAAGAAGAAGAAAAAAAGAAGAAGAATGAGAAGAAGAATGAGAGGAAGAAGAAGAAGAAGAAGAAGAAGAAGTCAGGTCCCTTGGTGAGAAAGATGAGCAAGTTGTCTGTTCCCCCATCGTTTGTACACATGGCATCACAGCACCCCGCCTCTGCAGCATTTGCCATAGATCGAAGATTGCCAGGTGCTTCGAGTGATGTCGGTGGAGTTCTCCACCAAGCATCCGAATCCTGAGAAATCTGAATTCAAACATCCGCAAAGATTTCCAAGATAAACACAAATCAGAAAACTCATCTAGGAAACATTGGCAACCTGCATCTATCTGGTCTTCCTACCTCTTTGGTCAATCACTGCAAAAGAAATGAAGAAATCCTCATTGGTTCATGCGCAGAAAGTTTGAAGACTGGAAATGTTCGCACATTTTCGAGGACGTGCTTTAACAGACTTCAGTGCAACAAAACTTGAATCCTGATGATAATGACACATAGTCATAGACAATTTAATTTCTCGCTCTTCACCTCGTTTCTGCAGATGCAACCCTGTTCGCCATCTCTCGCACCCATCTCATATAGTTTTCTGCCATGCATCGGCGACTGGAGCTTCTTCTGGTTGCAGAACATCAGCGCTCGGTCGGCTCTCGTGCACCTTGATGTTCGCAGTTGAGCCTCCATCCGATGACCGAACCTGCAACGGGCTGGATTCAGCTAACAGCACATCATACCATAAAGATTCACTTAATCTGACATTCGACTCAATGCAAACGAACAGCACGCTGTCAGATTACACACACAAACACACACACTCCGGCTCACACTATCAAAATTCCCAGAAACCAACAGATACTTTGCTGTGGGGCCAAGGATACTTTTCACAACAATGCTAAGCGTAAACTTTCAAACATCATGCATTCAGAAGCAGACAAGAAGAAGAAGAAGAAAAAAAGAAGAATGAGAGGAAGAAGATGAAGTCAGGTCCCTTGATGAGAAAGATAAGCAGGTTGCCTGTGCCCCCATAGTTTTGACACATGTCATCACATGAGCCCACCTCTGCAGCATTTTCCGTAGATCTAAGATTGCCAGTGCCAGGTGCTTCGAGTGATGTCGGCGGAGTTCTCCACCAAGCATCCGAATCCTCCAAAAATTGAATTCAATCATCCACAAAGTTTTGCAACATAACTATACATAGTTCGCAAAACTCATCTAAAAAACATTGGCAAACTGTGTCCATGTGGCCTTCGTACACAAATGCGCTGGTTCAACAAAACATTGCCAATCAAAGACTCTCAATCAAGCACTGTAAAAGATACAAAACTTCCTCATTGGTATTCACTTGTTGGGTTGAAGTTTGGGAGGTTGAAAAGAAGCGTTTTTTATGGAGTTTTGAAGAACGGTTCTTGACCACACTTCACCGCAACAAAGACTTGATCTGGATGATCTTGACAAATTGCCAATGCCCTTTCGTCCATCAATTTTCGTACTCTTTACCTCTTTTCTGAAGAAGTAAACCTGCTCCCTATCTCTGGCCCATCTCATATAGTTTTCTGCCATGCGTCTGCAACTGGAGCTTCTTCTGGTTGCAGAACATCAGTGCTCTGTCGACTCTCGTGCACCTTGATGTTCGCAGTTGAGCCTCCATTCCATGACCGAACCTGCAACGGGCCGGATTTAGCAAACAGCACATCATATCACAAAGATTCACTTAACGTGACATTCGACTCAGTGCAAACGAACAGCACGCTGTCAGATTACACACACACTCCGGCTCACACTATCAAAATTCCCAGAAACCTACAGATACTTTGCTGTGGGGCCAAACATAATTTCGCAACAAAGCCAAGTGCAAACTTTCAAACATGATGCATTCAGAAGCAGACAAGAAGAAGAAGAAGAAGAAGAAGATAAAGTCAGGTCCCTTGATGAGAAAGATAAGCAGGTTGCCTGTGCGCCCATAGTTTTGACACATGTCATCACATGAGCCCACCTCTGCAGCATTTTCCGTAGATCTAAGATTGCCAGTGCCAGGTGCTTCGAGTGATGTCGGCGGAGTTCTCCACCAATCATCCGAATCCTCCAAAAATTGAATTCAATCGTCCACAAAGTTTTGCAACATAACTATACATAGTTCACAAAACTCATCTAAAAAACATTGGCAAACTGTGTCCATGTGGCCTTCGTACACAAATACGCTGGTTCAACAAAACATTGCCAATCAAAGACTCTCAATCAAGCACTGTAAAAGATACAAAACTTCCTCGTTGGTATTCACTTGTTGGGTTGAAGTATGGGGGGTTGAAAAGAAGCGTCTTTTATGGAGTTTTGAACAACGGTTCTTGACCACACTTCACCGCAACAAAGACTTGATCTGGATGATCTTGACAAATCGCCAATGCCCTTTCGTCCATCAATTTTCGTACTCTTTACCTCTTTTCTGAAGAAGTAAACCTGCTCCCTATCTCTGGCCCATCTCATATAGCTTTCTGCCATGCGTCTGCAACTGGAGCTTCTTCTGGTTGCAGAACATCAGTGCTCTGTCGACTCTCGTGCACCTCGATGTTCGCAGTTGAGCCTCCATCCGATGACCGAACCTGCAACGGGCCGGATTTAGCAAACAGCACATCATATCACAAAGATTCACTTGACATTATATTTGACTCAATGCAAACGAACAGCACGCTGTCAGATTACACACACACTCCGGCTCACACTATCAATCACAGGAACCCAGGACCCCCTCCCCAAGGTTCCCCCCAGATCCTCTGTTGTTTGGACAGATTCTTGTCGAAATGCAGCTCATTTGGCCATTGAAACACAGGACCGAATGATGAAGAAAGGCATGAGCCTTAACAATGTTTATTAAATTATACAGGAATCCGCGTTGTGAGCACTTGGCCGCACGTCTCCAGGGCATGAAAACAATGCCAAAACCGGATGATAGCTTACGAAGGCTTATTAAGGCAGGCAAATCCTGCATGAGCTCAATAAGCATGATTAATGCCATGTGGTAAGAGCCCCATCCCAGAAAAGAGACCAATATTTCCTGACACAAATTACCAGGGACCTGTAGGGCTTATTAAAGCTGTCTAAGGCTTACTAAGGCTTGTTACAAACATAAAGACAGGTTTCACCGGCCATATAATTCACGTATTCCCCAGACATACCCAATATGATCCAAACCTTTTGCAATTAAGATTAAAACATTCCCACGATCATCCCAACATACATTCAACATAAATCACAAAAATCAAGTGATGAAGAATCGAAACACACCTAGTGAAACATAAATCATTAAACAAATGAAAAATGATTTGTTTTAACCACAATAAATAAATCACATGTTACGTTCGGAAGAATCTTTTCCGAAAGGATCATAAATATTCAAAAATCATATCTCAGTGTATAAATCGAGTTCTCATCTCATCTCCAAGAGTTCTCCTCTTGAAAGATAGTTGTAAAGCTAAGACTTATGAGACTTCGAATGGTCACCACATGAACTTCCCCGTGCAGCCCATGATTTCCACAAACCCTTATGAAGGATTGTAAAGGCTTATTAAGGCTCAGGTGGGCTCTCCCCAGGACCTTCCTTCCCCTTTATGAGGTGATCCATACCCAATGCATCAACGATATTAAAAGTAATATTTAAAAATCTGAGAGTGGCATCAGGCGGGCATTTGCAACCACTGCAACCACAAAAAAGATAGTTTTCTTCGGACTTAAAGGGCTGATACCTTGATCAGGGCTGTGGTGTGGAGCTGGTAAGGCAAATGCCAACAGAAATGGCTTGGTGGGAATGCTGGGGGGCAGGCACAGGAACCCTCTCCTTCTCGGATTCGGTTCGGGTTCACGGATTTGGGGTGTGTTTCATTTTTTCCCGAGCTATCACAACTTTGGAAGCTGCCAAGGTTTAGTGTGAAACGGTACCAGCAGGTGTTGGGGCCATTTTTTGGAATCCAAATGTGCCGGCGAATGTTGGGCCCATTGGCTGAGATTGTTTGGTTGCAGTTGTCCGTCATTTTGTGTGGTGCTGCAGCTATTTTGTTACCGAAACCCTGCAACAATTAATAAAGCTTATTAAGGGATACGAGGATGTGCACAAAATGCCAAAACTTTGTAAGTCTATATAAGCCCAACATAGCAGCCTTATTGGGAGCGTACATTTAGGACAAATTCCTTGAAGACTTGAAGAGTAGCTAAGCTTTATGAAAGCTCATTAAAGTTTTTAAGATTTCGTAAATCCTTCCAACCCCTTAACGTTAACACTGGTTTGAGCTTAAATGAGCTTCACGATTTGGGACGATCCTCCGGGGGGGGGCAAGCTAATCTTAGGAATCAAAGTTGCCAGAAGCCAACAGGATACTTTGTTGCGGGGCCAAAAGTATTTTTCCCAACAATGCTAAGTGCAAACTTTCAAACATCATGCATTCAGAAGCAGACAAGAAGAAGAAGAAGAAGAAGAAGAAATCACAGCACTTAGTGAAAAAGATGATGAAGTTGCCTGTCTCCCCATCGTTTTGACACATGACATCACATCACCCCACCTCTGCAGCATTGGCCATAGGTCTAAGATTGCCAGGTGCTTCGAGTGATGTCGGTGGAGATCTCTTCTCACATCGCATAGTTCTCTGCCATGCGTCGGCAACTGGAGCTTCTTCCGGTTGCACAGAATCAGTGCTCGGTCGACTCTCGTGCACCTCGATGTTCGCAGTTGAGCCTCCATCCGATGACCGAACCTGCAACAGGCTGGATGTAGCAAACAGCACATCATATCACAAGGATTCACTTGAAATTATGTTTGACTCAATGCGAACAAACATCGCACTGTCAGATTACACACGATTACACACACACCGGCTCACACCATCAAAATTCCCAGAAACCAACAGATACTTTGTTGTGGGGCCAGAAACCATTTCGCAACAAAGCCAACTGCGAACTTTCAAACATCATGCATTCAGAAGAAGACGAGAAGAAGAACAAGAAGAAGTCACATCACTTGGTGAGAAAGATGAGCAAATTGCCTGCGCCCCCACCGTTTTGACAGATGACATCACATCACCCCACCTCTGCAGCATTGGCGGTAGATCTAAGATTGCCAGTGCCAGGTGCTTCGAGTGATGTCGGCGGAGTTCTCCACCAAGCATCCGAATCCTCGGATTCATCTTCAAGCAACTTGTCAAACACCTCAAGGACCTCCGACAGAAAACTCATCTCACAAAAATTGGCAACCTGCGTCTATCTGGCCTTTCTACCTAGATGCGCTGGTTCAACACAACGTTGTCAACCAGAGACTCTCTGTCAACAAAAGGCTCTCTGTGATCAAGCACTGCAAAAGATACGAAGCTTCCTTATTGGAATTCACTTGTTGGGTTGAACCATGGGAAATGTAAAAGAATTGTTTTTTTCTGGAGTTTTGAACGGCGGTTCTTGACCACACTTCACCGCAACAAAGACTTGATCTGGATGGTCTTGAAAAATCGCCCAGTGCCGATTCGTTAATCAATTTTCTCACTCTTTACCTCTTTTCTGAAGATGCTAACCTGTTCGCCATCTCTAGTTTTCTGCCATGCGTCGGCAACTGGAGCTTCTTCTGGTTGCAGAACATCAGTGCTCGGTCGACTCTCGTGCACCTCGATGTTCGCACTTGAGCCTCCATCCGATGACCGAACCTGCAACAGGCTGGATTTAGCAAACAGCACATCATATCACAAAGATTCACTTGACATTATGTTTGACTCAATGCGAACAAACATCGCACTGTCAGATTACACACACACCGGCTCACACCATCAAAATTCCCAGAAACCAACAGATACTTTGTTGTGGGGCCAGAAACCATTTCGCAACAAAGCCAACTGCGAACTTTCAAACATCATGCATTTAGAAGAAGACGAGAAGAAGAACAAGAAGAAGTCACATCACTTGGTGAGAAAGATGAGCAAATTGCCTGCGCCCCCACCGTTTTGACAGATGACATCACATCACCCCACCTCTGCAGCATTGGCGGTAGATCTAAGATTGCCAGTGCCAGGTGCTTCGAGTGATGTCGGCGGAGTTCTCCACCAAGCATCCGAATCCTCAGATTCATCTTCAAACAACTTGTCAAACACCTCAAGGACCTCCGACAGAAAACTCATCTCACAAAAATTGGCAACCTGCGTCTATCTGGCCTTTCTACCTAGATGCGCTGGTTCAACACAACGTTGTCAACCAGAGACTCTCTGTCAACAAAAGGCTCTCTGTGATCAAGCACTGCAAAAGATACGAAGCTTCCTTATTGGTGGAATTCACTTGTTGGGTTGAACCATGGGAAATGTAAAAGAATTGCTTTTTCTGGAGTTTTGAACGGGGGTTCTTGACCACACTTCACCGCAACAAAGATTTGATCTGGATGGTCTTGAAAAATCGCCCAGTGCCGATTCGTTAATCAATTTTCTCACTCTTTACCTCTTTTCTGAAGATGCTAACCTGTTCGCCATCTCTAGTTTTCTGCCATGCGTCGGCAACTGGAGCTTCTTCCGGTTGCACAGAATCAGTGCTCGGTCGACTCTCGTGCACCTCGATGTTCGCAGTTGAGCCTCCATCCGATGACCGAACCTGCAACAGGCTGGATTTAGCAAACAGCGCATCATATCACAAAGATTCACTTGACATTATATTTGACTCAATGCGAACAAACATCGCACTGTCAGATTACACACACACCGGCTCACACCATCAAAATTCCCAGAAACCAACAGATACTTTGTTGTGGGGCCAGAGATACTTTCCCAACAAAGCCAATTGTAAACTGTCAAACATCATGCATTCAGAGACAGACAAAAAGAAGAAGAAGAAGAAGAAGACGAAGAAAAAGAAGCCACATCACTTGGTGAGAAAAATGAGAAAGTTGCCTGTGCCCCCATCGTTTTGACACATGACATCACATGACCCCACCTCTGCAGCATTGGCGGTAGATCTAAGATTGCCAGTGCCAGGTGCTTCGAGTGATGTCGGCGGAGTTCTCCACCAAGCATCCGAATCCTGAGAAATCTGAATTTAAACATTCACAAAGTTTTGCAACACAACTATACATAGTTCATAAAACTCATCTAGGATCACGGGTGCCTTAAAGGGGGGGTTAAAATGTAACTTACAATAAGAATAGCTCGAAATGCAGGTTTCTGTATGTCCAGGATTTTCACCAAATTTGTTCGTAAATTCATGTTAAAATTACATCCGGTCAAGTACACCTCAAAATGTAATGTTACAATTTAAGCATCTAATCTTGCGGAAAGGTTGGGTTGCACGATCACGAGGCAAAATGCAATATTACATGTTTACCTCTGCCATTATCTGCAATGTATACATCTGCAATCATATGCATGCCTGATAGCTCTTGGAGATGTAGACTTTTGATGGGCCCCAATCTCCAACACAGACCCAACATGAGCCATCTTCTGTGCCTAAAGCCTCCTTATTCACCAACATGGACCTGGGAAAGGTGGGGGATAGGAGGTGAAAAGTCTATATCCAGAGGAGAGCTCTAGGAGATATAGACTTTCAATTTCCCATCATGGACTCAAAATATCTATCTATCTATCTATCTATATATATATATAAGCCCAACATACCGAACTAACATATCCCATGGACTCTATATGGGCCCCACCTTGCGCTAAGAACTCCCTCTACCCCAACATGGACCGGGTGGGGAGCAGGTGAAGGAGGCTAAACCTCCTTTTAGCCCAATATGCACCCCATATGTTCCCAACATATCCCAATCAAAATGCTAGTGACATAGCATAGTGTGTGCCTAAAGCCCCTTGTACCCCAACATGGGCCCATATAAAAGGAGGACAGGCGAGTTGTGGACCGCCAAGATTTGACTCTTGGTATCGCTGAAGCCCACAGGACTCGACGCATTGAAAGTGGGAAAAGAAATCGGAAGTCTATTTCGAAAGGGGAGCTCTTGGAGGTATAGACTTTCAACGGGTCCCAATCTCCAACACAAATCCTTTGGCATATCCCAATTCAATGTGCCTAAATTCTTCTCCTCCCATCCTTTCTTTTACATAGATTCCATCATAGATTTCATCATAGATCCAACATGGACCCAGGGACAGGCGACCTCGGTCGGGTCGCGCACGCCGCTCAGCTCGAAGGTGTTGCCGCCCAGGAAAGGGCACACGAGTACGAAGACGTGCACGTGGGGAAAGGACGACTGTTGTCAAACAACTAAACACAATGTGTTAACACAACACATAAGCCCAACATCCCAACATCTCAACATATTCTCAACACATTCTCAACATAAACTTCTAACTACTTGTGCTAACATATTGCCCCAACACAATCTAACACATCTACATGACATATCGCCTCTCATAACTTTTTTAAAGTTATAATCTTTCCCTTCTGATTGCCCATGGGAAAGCGCTGGAGCTCCACTGCGTCGGAGAAACTGCGGAGGCGCCAGGACTTTGACGGGACAGCACCGAGGGACACGGGGGCCGCGAAGGGCTGGGGACAGGACAAAGTGAGTGCAAAAAGTGAATTTACTTTTCTTACATGCAATATTTTTTTATATTTTAATGAAATTTATATAAGTTATTAATTGTTTATCATCATTACAATGATTATTGATGTTTCCGAATCTAGTTGCCGACTACTTTTTCAAGCATGAATCAATGTCATTACTATTCCTGTTTGTAGGTTGCTATATTCTGATTTTATTGCTTAATTGTATTGATTTTGATGATTGTTGTAAAGAAAGTGTTGGCAAACCACACCATAGACCCAATATGAGCCCAACATACACCAACATAATTGCTACAAACATCCCATCTCATGTGCGTAAACTTCCTTTTAGCCCACCAAAAAGCCCACATTTAGCCCACCGAAAAGCCAACATGGACCCCATACGGGCCCAATATATTCCAATTTATGTTACTGTATGTTTGAAAAATTATACGATTGATTATGATTGACATCATTGAATGTCTCCTCTCTATGTTCAATAGTGATTACATGTTATATAATGTTATTATATGTTGTTGCATGTTCTTTCAATGTGATTGGGTGTTTATCATTTATGATCATTTATGTGTGTGTGTGATTCATGTTCTTTGTTTGGGGGATGCTCTATCTTGTGTATGCTGTTTCGATCATGGGGGGGAAATGTAACGTTACATTTTTGGGACCCCCTCAAGTCAAAGAAACCAACAAGTTTCTATCAATTCAAAGCGGGGGGGGCAAAATGTGAAATGTCTACTTGGGTACCTTTCATCAAATTTTACTTTATTCATCCCCACCCTCTATCCCCCACATACCATCAACATGTGGGGGGGTTAGGAAAAAGTTTATTGTGAGTTACATTTTTGATCCCCCCCAAACCATACCCTAAGGCAGTCGCGATCATCTAGGAAACATTGGCAACCTGTGTCCACGTGGCCTTCGTACACACGTCCGATGGTTCAACACAACGTCGCCAATCAAAGACTCTCCGTTAGAAAGCACTCTAAACGTTGCAAAAATCATTGGTATTCACTTGTTGGGTTGAAGTACGGGAAGTTTTAAAGAAGTGCTTTTTTTGGAGCTTTTTCTGGAGGTTTGAACGGTGGTTCTTGACCACACTTCACCAAAACAAAGACTTGATTTGCATGATCGTGATGAGTCGCCAATGTCGATTCGTCCATCAATTTTCTGTTTTTGAAGATGTAGGCCGTTTCGCCATCTCTCTCGCCCGTCGTTTTCTGCCATGCGTCGGCAACTGAAGCTTCTTCTGGTTGCAGAACATCAGTGCTCGGTCGACTCTCGTGCACCTCGATGTTCGCAGTTGAGCCTCCATCCGATGACCGAACCTGCAACGGGCTGGATTTAGCAAACAGCACATCATATCACAAAGATTCAATTAATCTGATATTCAACTCAATGCAAACGAACATCGCGCTCTCGGATTCCACACACTCTGGCTCACACATGCTCACACTATCAAATTCCCAGAAACCAACAGATACTTTGCTGTGGGGCCAAAGATAATTTTGCAACAACGCCAAGTATAGACTTTCAAACATCATGCATTCAGAAGCAGACAAGAAGAAGAAAAGAAGAATAAGAAGAAAAAGAAGAAAAAAAGAAGAAGTCAGGTCCCTTGGTGAGAAAGATGAGCAAGTTGCCGGTGCCCCCAGCGTTTTGACACATGACATCCCATCACCCCACCTCTGCAGCATTGGCCACAGATCTAAGATTGCCAGTGCCAGGTGCTTCGAGTGATGTCGGCGGAGTTCTCCACCAAGCATCCGAATCCTCAAACATTTGAATTCAAACATCACCAAAGATTTGCAACGCACTTTCATATAACTAATCTCGCAAACATTGGCAGCCTGTGTCCATGTGGCCATGGCACAAAAATACACTGGTTCAACATAACGTTGCCAATCAAAGGCTCTCTTTGGTCAAGCAAGGCAAGAGAAATGAAGAAGTTCTTATTGTTGATGCACGGGCAGTTTGAAGACTGGAAATGTTTGCAAATTTTGGAGGACACGCTTTACCAGACTTTGATGGAACAAAACTTAAATCGTGATGATAATGATATATAGTCATAGTCCATCAATATTCTGACTCTTTAGTTTGTAAGGATGTAAACCTGCTCGCGATCGTTGGCCCATCTCATATAGTTTTCTGCCATGCGTCGGCAACGGGAGCTTCTTCTGGTTGCAGAACATCAGTGCTCGGTCGACTCTCGCGCACCTCGATGTTCGTAGTTGGGCCTCCATCCAATGACCGAACCTGCAACAGGCTAGATTTAGCAAACAGCACATCATATCACAAAGATTCACTCAACGTGATAATCCACTCAATGCAAACGAACAGCACGCTGTCAGATTTCACTCCCTCAGGCTCACACTATCAAAATTCCCAGAAACCAACAGATACTTTGCTGTGGGGCCAAAGATAATTTCGCAACAAAGCCAAGTGTAAACTTTCAAACAGCATGCATTCAGAAGCAGACAAGAACAAAAAGAAGAAGAAGAAGAAGAAGAAGAAGAAGACGAAGAAAAAGAAGTCACATCACTTGGTGAGAAAGATGAGCAAGTTGCCGGTGCCCCCATCGTTTTGACACATGACATCACATCAGCCCACCTCTGCAGCATTGGCCATAGATCTAAGATTGCCAGTGCCAGGTGCTTCGAGTGATGTCGGCGGAGTTCTCCACCAAGCATCCGAATCCTCAGATTCATCTTCAAACAACTTGTCAAACACCTCAAAGACTTCCAACAGAAAACTAATCGCAAACATTGGCAACCTGCGTCTATCTGGCCTTCCTACATAAATACGCTGGTTCAACACAACGTTGTCAATCAGAGACTCTCTTTGACTCTGAGATCAAAGCTTATCAAAGAAACCGACGAGATCTCATTGGTTCATGTACGGAAAGCTTGATTGAGAAAACTCTCAACTTTTCGAAGACTATCAGACTTTACCGCAAACATTTGTTTGCTGAAAATGATCGTGACACATCATTAAAGGACATCAATTTCCTGTGACTTTTCACCTCAATTCTGCAGATGCAACCCTGTTCGCCATCTCTCTCACCCATCTCGCATAGTTCTCTGCCATGCGTCGGCAACGGGAGCTTCTTCTGGTTGCAGAGCATCAGTGCTCGGTCGACTCTCGCGCACCTCGATGTTCGTAGTTGGGCCTCCATCCAATGACCGAACCTGCAACAGGCTGGATTTAGCAAACAGCACATCATATCACAAAGATTCACTTAATCTGATGTTTAACTCAATGCAAACGAACATCACACTCTCGGATTCCACACACTCTGTCTCACACTATCAAATTCCCAGAAACCAACAGATACTTTGCTGCGGGGCCAAAGATAATTTCGCAACAACGCCAAGTATAGACTTTCAAACATCATGCATTCAGAAGCAGACAAGAAGAAGAAAAAGAAGAATAAAAAGAAAAAGAAGAAAAAAAGAAGAAGTCAGGTCCCTTGGTGAGAAAGATGAGCAAGTTGCCGGTGCCCCCAGCGATTTGACACATGACATCACATCACCCCACCTCTGCAGCATTGGCCATAGATCTAAGATTGCCAGTGCCAGGCGCTTCGAGTGATGTCGGCGGAGTTCTCCACCAAGCATCCGAATCCTCAAACATTTGAATTCAAACATCCACAAAGTTGTCTAACATAACTATACATAGTTCATAAAACTGATCTAAGAAACATTGGCAACCTGTGTCCATGAGGCCTACGTACACAAATACGCTGGTTCAACACAGTTGCCAATCAAAGAATTTCAATCAAGCACTGTAAAACATACAAAACTTCCTCAGTAGTACTCACTTGTTGGGTTGAAGTATGGGAGGTTTAAAAAAAGCAGTTTTTTCTGGAGTTTGGAACAATGATTCTGGACCACACTTCACCACAACAAAGACTTGATTTGCATGATCATGCTGATAAATGGCCAGTGTGAATTCATCAATCAATTTTCTCACTCTTTTTAGCTTGTTTCTGAAGATGTCAACCTGCTCGCCATCTTTCTCACCCATCTCACATAGTTTTCTGCCATGCGTCGGCAACGGGAGCTTCTTCTGGTTGCAGAACATCAGTGCTCGGTCGACTCTCGCGCACCTCGATGTTCGTAGTTGGGCCTCCATCCAATGACCGAACCTGCAACATTTAGCAAACAGCACATCATATCACAAAGATTCACTTAACATTCATGATATTTGACTCGGTGCAAGCAAACACACTATCACCAGCAATCAGCAATCGCTCTTCACAGTATAAAACATCATCAAGTCTCAAATGCTTTGTTTCTGTGGGGAAATTCAGACTCGTGCAACATGGTGGCTATACAGTACCAAAGCTGTGAATTTCTGATGTTTCACATCCTTGCTGCATCGTACTGCTACCCTTTTGTCGTTTTATGCTGCAAAGTGTCAGAGGGTTGGGCATCTGTCAGATTCGACCGTTGTCCCTGAACTCTTCTGCTGCTAGTAGCTCTGCTCCCCGTCATGCCAACGTCCACAAAGTATGCATTCGGCTGGACAGCCTGCAACGCATGGCCAGAAGCTCCACAAGGGCAAAGAAATCGGACAGGACACATTGGGATTTGCCCTCTACCATGCATGTGAGGCACTAAATCCATCATACTTTTCGATGGAATGCACTTGTTCATGCTCACACAGCCCAAAGCTACTTCCTAGTGAGCCGAAAAATATCAACAAACAATCTCCGCGACAACAACCATTTCTTTGCTGGATGAAACGTCGTCACGCCTCCTCAACAGCATGTCCCACCGATCGGACGTTGGGTCGTGGATCTTCCCTTTTCAGAAAAGTCTGAGAAGACATATCCTGAGACCAATCAATGTCCACTCATCAAGCAGACTATCACCAGCAATCAGCAATCGCTCTTCACAGTATAAAACATCATCAAGTCTCAAATGCTTTGTTTCTGTGGGGAAATTCAGACTCGTGCAATACGGTAGCCGTACCAAAGCTGTGAATTTCTGATGCTTCACATCCTCGCTGCATCTTGCTTTCATGCTGCAAAGTGTCAGAGGGTTGGGCATCTGTCAGATTCGACCGTTGTCCCTGAACTCTTCTGCTGCTAGTAGCTCTGCTCCCCGTCATGCCAACGTCCACAAAGTATGCATTCGGCTGGACAGCCTGCAACGCATGGCCAGAAGCTCCACAAGGGCAAAGAAATCGGACAGGACACATTGGGATTTGCCCTCTACCATGCATGTGAGGCACTCAATCCATTATACTTTTGGATGGAATGCACTTGTTCATGCTCACACAGCCCAAAGCTACTTCCTAGTGAGCCGAAAA
>VSDK01003329.1:72275-113609 GCA_009767595.1 Symbiodinium kawagutii | reverse complement strand
GCCCCCCCCCCTCAACAGCATGTCCCCCCGATCCGACGTTGGGTCGTGGATCCTCCCTTTTCAGAAAAGTCTGAGAAGACATATCCTGAGACCAATGTCCACTCATCAAGCAGACTATCACCAGCAATCAGCAATCGCTCTTCACAGTATAAAACATCATCAAGTCTCAAATGCTTTGTTTCTCTGGGGAAATTCAGACTCGAGCAACATGGTGGCTATACCAAAGCTGTGAATTTCTGATGTTTCACATCCTTGCTGCATCGTGCTGCTACCCTTTTGTCGTTTCATGCTGCAAAGTGTCAGAGGGTTGGGCATCTGTCAGATTCGACCGTTGTCCCTGAACTCTTCTGCTGCTAGTAGCTCTGCTCCCCGTCATGCCAACGTCCACAAAGTATGCATTCGGCTGGACAGCCTGCAACGCATGGCCAGAAGCTCCACAAAGGCAAAGAAAACGGACAGGACACATTGGGATTTGCCCTCTACCATGCATGTGAGGCACTCAATCCATTATACTTTTCGATGGAATGCACTTGTTCATGCTCACACAGCCCAAAGCTACTTCCTAGTGAGCCGAAAAAAGAAACAACAAACAATCTCCGCGACAACAACCATTTCTTTGCTGGATGAAACGTCGTCACGCCTCCTCAACAGCATGTCCCACCGATCCGACGTTGGGTCGTGGATCCTCCCTTGTAAGAAAAGTCTGAGAAGAAAACATCTCCTGAGACCAATGTCCACTCATTAAGCACACTATCACCAGAAATCAGTAATCGCTCTTCACACGCATCATCATGTCCTAAATGCTTTGTTTCCAAAGGAAATTCAGACCACCATGTCCTGCAATACCGTGGATCCCATATCAAACCTGTGATTTTCTAATGCTTCACATGCTTGCTGCTACTGTTCTGTCGTTTAATGCCCGCTAAGTGTCAGAGGGTTGGGCATCTGTTAGATTCGACCTTTGCCCTGGAACTCTTCTGCTGCTGGTAGCTCTGCTTCCCGTCATGCCAACGTCCACAAAGTATGCATTCGGCCGGACAGCCTGCAAAGCATGGCCAGAGGCTTCAGAGGTTCAAGGAAATCGGACAGAACACATTCGGACAGAACACAGAGGCGGGAGTAGAGAAAAAATTTTCACAAAAACAGAATTTAAAGAGGAACATGAACGCCAAGCAAGACAAAAAGGAGAGAAAGACACGAACGATCTCAACAAGAACAGAACAGCAGCAGCAGCAGCAGCAGCAGCAGCAGCAGCAGCAGCAGCAGCTCCTCCACCTCCACCACCACCACCACCACCACCAACAACAACAACAACAACAACAACAAACCACGACGACGACGACGACGACGACGATGACAACAACAACGACGACGACAAAATGAGAAAAAAATGAGAAGAAGAAGAAGGAGAAAGTACAGGAAACTTGAGAATGACCATCATGATGAAGGAAAGATTGTCGCTGACGTGTACATCACAGTTGGAGACTAAAGCTGTGGCGAGAGGCATGCCAGTGTGAGAAGCCACAGTTTGAAGAGCAAGGGCGCAGACAGCGGCCAAGAACACAGCTTACAAGGGGACTTAAGCCCCTCCCTGCCAAGGCAGGACTCCGCTACCTTGGCCCGTTTCCGCTAGCTTTCGTTGATCAACAAAACTACTTTCTAGTGGGCCGAAATCAAATTCGACAAGCAATTCCCGCAACGCCAACTTCTTTACTCGACAAAACGCCATCACGCCTCCTCAAAAGCATGTCCCGCTGATCCGACGTTGGGTCGTGGATCCTCCCTTGTCAGAAAAGTCTGCGAGGGAGACACTTCCTGAGACCAATCACTGTCCACTGGTCAATCGCTCTTGAAACTATGAACTACATTGTTTGACTACCTGCATCATGGTCTACGTTATTTGACTACATGTCCAGTTCATTGTTTCTATGGGGAAATTCAGACCGCCATGTCCTGCAATAGCATGGCTCCCATATCAAAGTTGAGATTTTCTAATGCTTCACATGCTTGCTGCTACTGTTCTGTCGTTTCGTGCTGCTAAGTGTCAGAAGGTTGGGCATCTGTCAGATTCGACCTTTGCCCTGGAACTCTTTTGCTGCTGGTAGCTCTGCTCCCCGTCATGCCAACGTCCACAGAGGATGAATTCGGCCGGACAGCCTGCAAAGCATGGCCAGAAGCTCCACAAGGGCAAAGAAATCGGATGGAACACATTGGGATTTGCCCTTCTACCATGCATGTGAGGCACTCAATCCATCATACTTTGCGATTGAATGCACTTGTTCATGCTCACACAGCCCAAAGCTACTTCCTGGTGGGCCGAAAACAATTCCAACAAACGATCTCTGCAACAACAACCATTTCTTTGCTGGACAAAACGTCGTCACGCCTCCTCAACAGCATGTCCCACCGATCCGACGTTGGGTCGTGGATCCTCCCTTGTCAGAAAGGTCTGAGAAGAAAACATATCCTGAGACCAATGTCCACTCATCAAGCACACTATCATCGGCAATCAGCAATCGCACTTCACACTATAAAGCATCATCATGTCCTAAATGCTTTGTTTCCAAAGGAAATTCAGACCCCCATGTCCTGCAATACCGTGGTTCCCATATCAAAGCTGAGATTTTCTAATGCTTCACATGCTTGCTGCTACTGTTCTGTCGTTTAATGCTGCTAAGTGTCAGAGGGTTGGGCATCTGTTAGATTCGACCTTTGCCCTGGAACTCTTCTGCTGCTGGTAGCTCTGCTTCCCGTCATGCCAACGTCCACAAAGTATGCATTCGGCCGGACAGCCTGCAAAGCATAACCAGAAGCTTCAAAATGCAGCGGGGAAATCGGATAGCAACGAAATCATCTTAGAGGGCAGAAAACGCTCCTCAAAAAAAAACCATCTCTGCCACGACAACCATTTTTTGCTGGACAAAACGTCATCACGCCTCCTCAACAGCATGTCCCACCGGTCCGACGTTGGGTCGCGGATCCTCCCTTGTCAGAAAAGTCTGAGAAGAAAACATCTCCTGAGACCAATGTCCACTCATCAAGCACACTATCACCAGAAATCAGTAATCGCTCTTCACACGCATCATCATGTCCTAAATGCTTTGTTTCCAAAGGAAATTCAGACCCCCATGTCCTGCAATACCGTGGTTCCCATATCAAAGCTGAGATTTTCTAATGCTTCACATGCTTGCTGCTACTGTTCTGTCGTTTAATGCTGCTAAGTGTCGGAGGGTTGGGCATCTGTTAGATTCGACCTTTGCCCTGGAACTCTTTTGCTGCTGGTAGCTCCAACGTCCACAGAGGATGCATTCGGCCGGACAGCCTGCAAAGCACAACCAGAAGCTTCAAAATGCTGCAGGGAAATCGGATGGAACACAGTGGGATTTGCTCTTCTACCTTGCTTTTGAGGCACGCAATCCATCATACTTTTCGATCGAATGCACTTGTTCATGCTCACACAGCCCAAAGCTACTTGTGAGTGGGCCGTAAATAGTTTGAACAAACGATCATTGCAAAAAACAACCATTTCTTCAGTGGACAAAACGTCGTCACGCCTCCTCAACAGCATGTCCCACCGATCCGACGTTGGGTCGTGGATCCTCCCTTGTCAGAAAGGTCTGAGAAGAAAACATATCCTGAGACCAATGTCCACTCATCAAGCACACCATCATCGGCAATCAGCAATCGCACTTCACACTATAAAGCATCATCATGTCCTAAATGCTTTGTTTCCAAAGGAAATTCAGACCACCATGTCCTGCAATACAGTGGTTCCCATGTCAAAGCTGTGATTTTCTAACGCTTCACATGCTGGCTGCTACTGTTCAGTCGTTTAATGCTGCTAAGTGTCAGAGGGTTGGGCATCTGTTAGATTCGACCTTTGCCCTGGAACTCTTCTGCTGCTGGTAGCTCTGCTTCCCGTCATGCCAACGTCCACAAAGTATGCATTCGGCCGGACAGCCTGCAAAGCATAACCAGAAGGTTCAAAATGCAAGGAAATCGGATGGAACACATTGGGATTTGCCCTTCTACCATGCATGTGAGGCACTCAATCCATCATACTTTGCGATTGAATGCACTTGTTCATGCTCACACAGCCCAAAGCTACTTCCTAGTGGGCCGAAAACAGTTTCAACCTCTCTGCAACAACAGCAACAACAACAACAACAACAACAACAACAACAACAACAACAACAACAACAATTTCTTTGCTGGACAAAACGTCGTCACGCCTCCTCAACAGCATGTCCCACCGATCCGACGTTGGGTCGTGGATCCTCCCTTGTCAGAAAGGTCTGAGAAGAAAACATATCCTGAGACCAATGTCCACTCATCAAGCACACTATCATCGGCAATCAGCAATCGCTTTTCACACTGTAAAACATCCTCATGTCCCAAATGCTTTGCTTCCGTGGGAAAATTCAGACCACCATGTCCTGCAATACCGTGGTTCCCATATCAAAGCTGTGATCTGATGGTTCACAGGCTTGTTGTCCTCTAATGCTGCTATGTGTCAGAGGGTTGGGCATCTGTTAGACTTGACCTTTGTCCTAGAACTCTTTTGCTGCCAGTAGCTCTGCTCCCCGTTAGGCCAACGTCCACAAAGTATGCATTCGGCCGGATAGCCTGCAAAGCATGACCAAAACTTTCGAAGGTGGAACAAGCGAGAGCACATTCGGATTTGCCCCATACCATGCATGTGAAGCACTCAGTCCATCATAGTTTTTGATTAGCTTCCGGTGGGCCGAAAACAATTTTCAACAAACAATCTCTGCAAGGACAACCAGATGTGACAACCACATCTTTGCTGGGCAAAACGTTGTCACGCCTCCTCAACAGCATGTCCCACCGATCCGACGTTGGGTCGTGGATCCTCCCTTGTCAGAAAGGTCTGAGAAGAAAACATATCCTGAGACCAATGTCCACTCATCAAGCACACTGTCATCGGCAAACAGCAATCGCTTTTCACACTATGAAACATACCACATTTTTCGACAATCAGCTATGCATGCTGCATCGTGGTCTGCATTATTTGATTATCTCCAGTCTTTCTTTCTGTGGTGAAATTGAGACCGCCATGTCATGCAATACCGTGGCTCCCATATCAGAGCTGTGATTTTCTAACGCTTCACATGCTTGCTGCTACTGTTCAGTCGTTTAATGCTGCTAAGTGTCAGAGGGTTGGGCATCTGTTAGATTCGACCTTTGCCCTGGAACTCTTCTGCTGCTGGTAGCTCTGCTTCCCGTCATGCCAACGTCCACAAAGTATGCATTCGGCCGGACAGCCTGCAAAGCAGAACCAGAAGGTTCAAAATGCAAGGAAATCGGATGGAACACATTGGGATTTGCCCTTCTACCATGCATGTGAGGCACTCAATCCATCATACTTTGCGATTGAATGCACTTGTTCATGCTCACACAGCCCAAAGCTACTTCCTAGTGGGCCGAAAACAGTTTCAACCTCTCTGCAACAACAACCATTTCTTTGCTGGACAAAACGTCTTCACGCCTCCTCAACAGCATGTCCCACCGATCCGAGGTTGACTCGTTCTGCTGTTCCAAATGGCAGAGTCCTCCATCGATTTGCAGGTGGGTCCTGAGGGCTGCTGTGGTCTTTTTCTGGTGCTCTGCTTGTTTCACAGCAGATTGCTGACTAGTGGTCCTGAGACCTAATCTACATCATGGCATCTTGATCATATCTTGATCATATCTTGACACAAGGTCTCATATCTTGATAGCTTATGATTGCTTGACATATCTTGACCATCAGCTGATCAGTGACCGTTGCAGTTGGCTCCTCGCAAACTGGTGCCCAGCTCTCAGCTGTCGGTTGCTGGGAACGCCTCGAGATTGCCATGTGGCCAGTCCCTATTGCTTTTTTGAAGTGGCTGTGAATGCTGTGAATCGAGTCAATGCTTTGAGAAAATCCATTCAATAAGAATCAAAAATGCATTGATGTAGTCAACTGTTGGTTGAGTTCTTAAGACTTTCAATATCTTTCAAAGTCATTGTGTGTGTCCCTGATGTGTTGCACCGCCAAGCCGCTGGAGAGAAACGAAGTGCGGCTTTGCCCGGGCAGCCTCCGCGATGGAGCCGGTCCCGGAACTGACAACGCCACCAGTGGCACCGGAGGCAGCTTTTAAGACCTTCGGGATGCGACTCATGGGTAACCTCAGATCTGAAAGAAGCTGATGATGATAGCTGATGATGACATGTGACAGCTACTTTTGATGCAAGTTGAGCCATTGGGTCAAGCTTCCTTGAGAGTAGTTGTTCAGTCTTCTTTCGCATTTCAATCACTTCTTCGTCGTCAGATTCTTCCTCCTCAAACTTGACTCAAACCACATGTCTAAAGTCGAAAGAGCAAGCTGGACTTGTCATGGTGGAGCTGGTCAAACAAACTATGGAACCACGATGAGCCATGATGAGCCATGATGAGCCATGACGAGCCATGAGGAGCCATGTATGTCGAGAGCAGAGCAAGTTTGCGTCGTGTCCTGGATCTCGTCTTTAAGCTGCCGGATGGGCAATCCTTTGTCCAAGGCATTTTCCAAGGATCCTTCAGAGACAAAATTCATAAATTCTGACTGGGAGAAACTGGAAATCTTTCAATCTCTAAAATTCCTATCTAAAATCAGCTACCACCTGAAATTTGTGAGAAAAACTGGAAAATCTTTCAAAAAGGTAGCAGCTGATACGTTTCCGATATCAAACTTCATGTCCAGCCATGCCAAAGCAAACTTTTCTGTTTTCTCAAAGTCCGAACAAATTGAATGTTCAACAGCTCTAGGTCGCCTGGCAACGAATCCTGTCAATCCAGTCCAGTAAACATAGTAAACAAATAGTAAACTTAAAAAATTCGAGAACTTCTGCAGGAGTCTTTGGATGGTCTTGATCCGCTGGAGGATTTCTTTCGTTTCAGGCGTCTCGGGCCAATCAGCGTCTGGAGCCGACGGAAGTTTGTATCCATCTGCTCCCAGCGGCGCGTTCGTACCCAAAGCCATGGCTCGGTTGCGGGGAATCATTTTCGGTTAGGAGGGTACCAGATTGGTTAGTAGCAATTACCATCACTTTCCGAAACTACCCAGGCACTACTTACTTCATTGATCCTGGGTTAAATGAACTCTGGCTGTGCTCATGTGTTTAATGGCCGATCAGGTGCCAAAAGCTTTCTATGGTCATCTCCAGTCTTGCAGCTGTTTTTAAAACAGTGTTTTCAGTGTTTTCGAATTGTGAAAAAAGTGGGGAATAGCCAGGACGGCGAAATTTGAAAATCCGATCTTGATTTGGGAGATTGGGGATGTGTGGAGGGGGTGGGGGGAGTGGTTTCAAGCCTTCTCACTAAATGAACTCAGACTGCAATATAATTTGCTACTTGATCAAAATGTTTCAACCAGAACTGAAATAAATGTGCCGTAGCTTCAAGTTGCTTCAAGCATAGAAAAACCGAGCACCTACCAGGCTGCATCCACGCAAGGAAAGGAGGTCGTTCCAAACAGCATGCTGTATCTGTCGATGCCAACATGTCAGATTACAATGAATGGTTCCAAGGCAGCTTTGATGCCGGTTGCGAGGGTCTGAATTCATAGTCCTTCTGAAGGTCTTCTACAGGTCTTCTCATGTTTTCATAGCTTGCAAATGGTTTCACTTATAGCTCTTCTCTTTCTTCAAATGGTTTCAAGCTTCCAAAGTAGAGAAAGTAAAAGCTTCTTCGGCCCCAAGAGTACCTGTTAAAGCTCCCAACAGATTTTCCCAAGAGTTTCCAGGCCGGTGCCATTTTCCACTCACATCCATCGTGCTGGCATTGGAGTACCAGGTGTGCTGCAAGGAGTCCGAGGCCTAAGACTTGGACGCAGTGGGTCAGCAGTCCACTGTGCCCATAGATCTGGACATCAACACATTATGAAATTCATGAACCATAATTACTATTTTTTTATAGCATTAATATACATCGATATATATATATATATATACACACATTAATGAAATTTAATGAACACATGTCTAAGGTCAATCTGCAACACCAAATGGAACTCGCACAAAAAAAAAAAGGGAGCCAAGAGGCGTGTGGACAGCACGTGGACTTTGAGGCAGGGGCAAAACCTGATGCAATGCTTGAAGCCACACGTCTTTTGGCCACACAAAATGGCCACTCGCCCGATCTTTATAATGACTATCTTAATGCAGCCACCAGTTGGATGAAAATCACGCATGAAAACCATCACCAATCACTTGCGCGTCACTCTCCTATATGCTGAGATGGATGTCAGCACTGGCAGCTTACCATCACCCCGCCTGCGGATGACCTGGCGTCCATGCTGCATGTGTCGAGTGCCTGGTAGCATAAAACTTCCAGCCGCTCATCAAGTTTAAAGAAATGCCTGATCAGGCACTTCAGCATGAAAGAGACCCAGTTCAGGAAGCAAAGCCTTCCATGTGAAGCCTTGGGGAAGGTCCTTCAACAAATTCTTTG
This sequence comes from Symbiodinium kawagutii, assembly GCA_009767595.1. Lineage (NCBI taxonomy): Eukaryota > Dinophyceae > Suessiales > Symbiodiniaceae > Symbiodinium > Symbiodinium kawagutii. The sequence continues at coordinate 105,136 of VSDK01003329.1, read as the reverse complement.
CATCTGTGAACAGCCACATATGGTCTGTGCGCTTGTCGAGCCTTGGTGGGGCCACCATGACTTTGGGTGGCGGTGGCACCTGAGAAAAGGAAAGTCCATGAGCAGTTCAGGAGGCTGGCAGTTCCAGTGCAAGTTCCAACATGTTTCCAACATGGGAGACAGTTAGGTTTCTCAGAAATGTTTCCCATAGGTTTCACCCTCAGCCACGGCACCGAGAAAGATCTTGGAACCTGGGAAACATAGGCTGCTTGGGCCGCTTGGGGGCCTTTCCCTGGCAACAAGGTCGCACGATGCACAGAGTTCTTGAGGGCACCCCTCCACAGTGGAAAGACATCATCTCTGGAAGATACAAAAAATGTAAAAAAAGAAATAATAAAGAATTTACACCATTACGAGAACTAACACACCTATTTTGCTCAATGAGTTTAGAATTCAATGACAATTCTGCCAGGAGGACAAACAGCTGGGTTGGTAGTGCTCGCATTGCTTGGATTGCTCGGATTGCGGCTCATGGTCATTGTGGTCATTGTGCTTGCGGTCATTGCTTGAGTCGCTGTTGGTATCCTCAAAGGCGTCTGGGTACTCGTGGACACCAACGCCTTGCTCTCGGTCTCCTTCCAAAGCTTCAAGGCTGGATCTTCCAAGCATCACATCATACAGAAATCTCACCTCTGTCATGTTCAGAATATATTTATTCTCAGAATTTCTGTATATATTCTATTCTATGACTTTAAATCACGTACTGTAAAGAACCCTTTTATTTTCAGAATCCAAAGTACTTTACGGTACTTTCATATATAATTCGTCCCGAGTGCATTTTCAGATCCGCTGTTTCACTGAAGGCATCTGGTCAAACGATTCGCCCTGACACCGTGCACCGCTTCCTCCAAAGGTTTGTCGGAGCCAGGGCTGCACCTGTGACACCTGGCGTCGAAGGTGAGGAAGTGTCACAGGTTGAGGACTCCAAAGTGAGAATGGCACGAGTGGACTATTGCTTGAGGAGTCCAAACCAGACCTGGCTGCTTAAGGAGTAAAACTTAAATCGTAAGGTTTTTTAGGAGGAACCACATACTGCACAGATTGTTCGAGTAACTACACTTACTCCTGTTATGGATTGCAACTGTAGTCACTTTAACTGACACTCCGTTGATGAAGCTCGGCACACGAGCCCAGTTTTTTGAGGCTCTCACTGCCGGTCTTTCTGAGCAATCTGCAGGCTGTGGCTGGAATGATGGAAGGTTCGACCGTTGAACAATCAAAACAAATGACAGCAACTCTCGGCCACTCCTTGTAGTCACTTCTTTCAGTTGATGAGTTGGAGATAATTAAGTTATGGAGACCGAGAACGAAATAGTGATAATAACAATAATAATCATCATCATCACCATCATCATCGTCATCATCATCATCATCATCATCATCATCATCATCATCATCATCATCGTCATCGTCATCGTCGTCGTCATCATCATCATCATCATCATCATCATCGTCATCGTCGTCGTCATGATCATCATCATCATCATCATCATCATCATCATCATCATCATCATTCTGTGAAGGACCGCTGATTCACCAGTCATAGAACATCACTAATGCTAATCGGGTGTCAAACGGAAGATGTTGACTTCTTGTTGTTGATTCATTTAGATTTTAGGAAAAAAATGCAACGTAATTAGATAAATGTATAGATAGATATGGATGGATGGATGGATGGATGGATAGATAGATAGATAGATAGATAGATAGATAGGTAGATAGGTAGGTAGGTAGATACGTAGATAGATAGATAGATAGATAGATAGATAGATAGATAGATAGATAGATAGATAGATAGATAGATAGATTGATAGATAGATAGATTGATAGATAGATAGATAGATAGATTGATTGATAGATTGATAGGCAGGCAGGCAGACAGACAGACAGACAGACAGAAAGAAAAACAGAAACACAGATAGGTAGATAGATCGATAGACAGCTAGAGTATTGCACAAGAATCCATTGCATAAGGATCTAGGGGGCTCGCGAAAAAATAGTAGTTATTTGCGGCAAGCACATTTCCCCATTAAGTTAAGAATTTCACGGACCCTCCGGACGGCAAGGCCAAATTTCTGAAGCTGTGGGCGGCTCCGTATGGGATGTAAAATGACTAAAGGATGATGACTTTGGACTTGTTAGCTGCCGAATAGTGGGAGACATGTCTAGGCACAGCGATTTCATGAGGCCTATGTACAAAAATTCTCAACATAAAGTCAACAGATTTCCCACAGATTTCCAACTTTTAAACTGTCAACATATCTTCAGGTTGGGAGGTGGGGAGGTGGGGAGGGGTAGGGAGAGGTGGGGGCTCCAGGATCTGCCGAGGAAAGGGAATGTCTGGCTCCGCAGAAGGCCAAGGAGAAAGAAAAGCAGAATAACGAAAGAAATATATGAAGAATTGAATAAAGAAGAAAAGAATTCTCCTTGGCTCACCTTGGCAGCATCTGCTGCAGCACGCACAGCTGCAGCTGCCAGGGCCACCTGGCGGGTTATCCGTTTGAAATCTGCCGAAAAGAGATAATTTCTTTCAGATGTTTGATCATCTTGGCAGATCTGACACGTCTTTTAGTGGGAAACCTGGTGTGAGATCTGACAGCTCTTCAATCAATTTCAGAGGTTCAAGGACTTTGATCTGCCAGCATCGCGATTTGGTTTGATACAGCGCTTGCATTGCGAGGACTGGAAGGAGACAGTAAAAGTAGGGCAACACTTTGAATCACAGCACAGGAGTGACATCCGTGAGAGCAAACTATGTGGCACAAGCACTCGTAGTTGTCAAACTATGTGACACTTTGCCGCTCTTGCCTTCTCACTATATAGAGAAAATTGTGTTCTTCAGTAGGAGCGCAATGCATTGCAAAAGTGAAAATCTTGCGATTTGCAACGAAAGTGCATGGTCTCCGGACCTATATTTGCACCACAAACATCTTTTCTATCTCATGGTATCTGAGTAGTTTCTGGACCTATGTTGTGACTCCAAAGAAGCGAAGTGTGTGGAAGACCGGCCCTACCTTGTGGTGCAGCGTGCGATGCATATCTGCTGCCTCCGGGAACTTCATATCTTGCCAAAGCATCCGTGGTAGTTTTCAATCATAGTGGAAAATGGGCAGTAAATGTTCACAATTTTTAATGACTGTCAAGAATGACGAAGATTTGGTTCATTAATGTTTAACCATGCTTGATGATGGTTGCTGTTTGTGATAGGGGAGCGTTCATCAGTGGTTTCTGCAGAAGTAGACCACTTCAAGACCGTTGGTCCACAATTTTCAAAGGACCCAGTGGCACCACTGTTTACCCAACGAACAAAATGTTGAAAAGCTCAAAGCTCAGCAGTTTCAGAGGACCTTGGCTTCGACTTTGGAAGGCTCTTCTCCAAGAGACTGTTGCGAACAGGATTGAGGACCTGGAGCTCCGAAGTGCTCAAGATGTCGAACAACTCGTTTTCTTTAAGTCTATAGATGGAAGACTCCATTTCAGGAGTACAGTTAAGGAGTCACCCTCCAAGCAATTTGTCCATCTAATCAAATAGTTTAAGGAGTTTGACATCTTGGTTGATGAAATGGACTCGCTGGCACCTTGAATTGATTCCATTGGACCCTGAGAGCACCTCCACTCAAAGCATTGGTACTGGTGCTCTCAGCGTCGTCAACGCTCTGCTGTTCCGATGGCGTCTGAGCCTGCCAACGTGTCTCTGCTTCCACACCACAGATGGCGTCTGGAAGCAGAGAAAGATGTAAAAATAAATAATGTACATTAGCACATGTATTATCACATATCTATATATCTATATAGCATACATACATGCATGCATATACATGTATATCAAATTACATATACGTATATATATATATATATATTTATTTATATTTATATTTATCTCTTGCAGATGGAATGTGCTTCTTCGACCTCTTCAGCGACTTCGTCACGTGCCCTGGCGGAAGTGGCAGATGCGCCGGTCAGAGGCTGTGCACAGGCAACGGTTCGGCCTCGGTGGTGGAGTGGCCTTCTCCGAGACTTCCCTCAGTTCGAGCCACGGTTGGATCCTACCTTCAAATGCCAGTCCTTAACATTTCGCCCTTAAAATTAACATTCAGTTGTTTTAAGTTTAATTAAGTGTGTTCATAGAATTTAGTTCTTTTTCTTATTTCTGTAAGATTTTTGTACTTCAGGAAATTCAACAAATGAGTACACTTATGAGTTCTATTGTACCAAATGAGTGCTGTTTCTCACCTTTTGTTCTTTCAATTTAGTTCTTCATCAGGTGCTCCAAAGCAGTCTCTGAGTGTTCCAGCGGCACTGGGCGTAGATGGCCAAGCCTTCAAGGCAAGAGCTACTGGTTTTGGTTAAACCTTCCATCCCAAGCCCGTGGTTTGCAGGAGACACGCCAATGGCTTGCGACCTAGTCTCAACACCTTTCGGTTTTGCTGTAAAAGATCAAGTCGGAGTTGGTTCATGAATGGTTTGTACACCGCTTAAAGTCCAATTCATGGGTCTTTCCACCAAAAACACTATCATGGATATGGATGGTTACGGATGGTTATGGATGGTTACGGATGGTTACGGATGGTTGTAGACCTGGTTTGGGGCCACTCCCTGCAGCACCGCACCTGGCAGTCAGACCTTCGGCACTGGCGCCACCTGGGTCGCAACAGCGGTCCGTTGGGAGCATCGAAGCACCACAAAGGCGGCGCGTCCATGGACTCCACGAAGCTCCAATCTACTTCTTGAAGAATCGAAAATCTTTGCAACTACATATATGATACATATGATACATATTTACATATATACATATATGTATATATATATATATATGTACACATCATATCTATTATGTTTATAGCAGAATACCATATTATATATACATACATACATTATACTATATTATGTTATATTATACCTGACAGTATGTAGTTTTATGTATCTTGGAAATTCAAGTTGACCAATGTTGCAACTCTGTTAGGTTTCAGACTAACGAACAGTGAAAGACCGCCAGCAACGGGACCATCCAGCCAAGCCCTGCGTTCGACGTTCAAAAGCACTCACTGCCACGAAGACTGAGCCATCTGCTTGCAAGAAATCCAGAAATGGTTGGTATTGAGTTGTCCCCCTATTTTGAGAAATGAGTTTTATTTTTGTTGAAAGCAAAAGATGATTTGGGGGTCCCCCTGTTTTGCCCAAATCTGTTTCCAAACAAGTGACACCAAGCAATGACTTGCAAATTAGCCTAGCAAAGGTGGACCCTTCCAGGTCAACTGCCTGGCCTTTCATGATCGGCAAATGCTCCTGTCCTGATCAGGTTGCCCTTGTCGACAGTGGCAGTTCATTGTCATGAAAAATGTTTGGGGACCTTAAACATGCTGAAAGAGCATGATTCTTTTCCAGTTCTCCAGACTTATCCTCAAAACGATGAGCGTCTCGGATTGCAGTATCCACCCTCTGACTGGACATACGAGCACCCATCAAAACTTGGCAACACATCGTCCTTGATGAACATGCTGATTCTATTGCGCTGCCTCCAAGATGGAAAGCACACAGGCCATGTGCGCAGGATCAGTTCCAATGATCATTCCACTGAAAGGCAATTCTTTTTTGGAGAAGGAGGAAAGGAGGGGAGGGGAGCGACTGCCTTTGTATGAAACCCCAAGGTCTTCGTTTCGATTGAGGCACACCGGTTGCCTCCATCAGTCTGCCGAAAAAAGCGTGTCGCTGCCTGCATCAGGAGTCTTAGAACCCGCCTCTCTTGATATTTTGCAGCAGGACTGGAGCGATTTTCCGGATGCACTTTTCTATGCAGCTCGCAGGTTCACTTTGGAACTTCCCAAAACGCAGAAATCAAAGCTGCGTTTGGGCAAGTGCTGTATCTTCGACGAAAGAGTAAGGTCACACTCCGTAGAGAATATTTTCAGAAAAAGGGCATCAAAGAAGGCATCAAGGTCGCTCAGGGACGGGTCGACCACCGCGACGTGTATGAAAGGGCCAAAGCTTTGATGTCTGGTTACCTCAGGCGAAGACTAAGGGACTCCATGGGAATACTGAATACTAAGGGACTACTGTCATTCTAAAGACTAAAGGTGACCACCTTAGCCATCGCAAGGACTATACAAACTTAGCTGAGCCACAGCCAGATCGCGGGATCGGCAACGTCATCAACTCCTTGGACCACCATCCATTCGTCCAAATTCACAAAGGAAAAAGCACCAAGTCTCTCCATCACAGTAGCCAAACATGGCGCAACTCATCACATCTACACGAAAACATGACACAACTGAGCGAAAACATGCAGATGTGGCCGAAGCGAAGCTCTTTCGACCGAGTTTCGTAATCCACTTCCTTCAGGTCCCGCCAAGTGAGGCCCTTGAGACCCAAATGGTCACTGAGATTCTTCAGCACTGCCAGGGCACCGATTTTGGAAGCGTCTCCGGTTGCACTTTCCTCGCTGAAAGTTGAGCCCCTTTTCGTGCGCCTAGTAGTTTTTGGATGACTAAGTGACTAGGGCTAGGTCACCAAATAGTCAGGCACATCAACTTGGAACCTTCGGAAATTTGTAATATGTGCCAAAAAACTTGAAAAGAGCGTGGAAATCTTCCCTAAAACCATTGCAAAAATCAAAAGCCTGAGAAAGATCGTGAGTCAAGCCAAGAAAAGACTGAGACATTCCCAGACACCAACATCTCACGACTAAAGACAAACGAAAGAAATGGGCTTGAAACCAGACTGGCACAACATGGCAAAACCACAGTCCAAAACAAGTGCAGGGAAACGCAAAATTCTGGACTAATCATTTAGAACACATTTAGAAAAACATAAAACATGACAAATCAGGCTGGAGAAAACGAAAGAAAAACGAGGGACCTTTGCAGCCGAAGCTTCATCTGATAAAAGCTTAGGCCAAATGTAGGACAAACACATCGTCTGTGAAATCAAACATCTCAATTTCCTGAAGTCTCAGAAAAACCAAAACAATTCAAATGGTCAGAAGTTCAGAGGACATCATTGATGTCATCCTGAAAGAGCAGGCTGTGGCTAGTAAACACATAAGTGCCTCGTAGTGGCTCAGGACACCCCAGAAAAACATTGTAATTTATCAACAAAGTCCCGTTGTTGCGATTTATTAGAAAGGTTTGCGATCGTCAATGCTCTGGAGATACTGAAACGATTGGCAGCAGCCGAGCATAGGGGGACTTCGGTAAGGGCCGCTGCAGGGACAAGCGAAGCGCTGTATTGCATCACCATCGTCAAACGATAATTGTAATAATCAAGTGATAATCTTCATAAACAAACTTTGTAAAGATTCGATAATAAATAGAAATTACTCAACAAAATCATAATAGTATCTTTTCTAAATCAAGCTAAATCCTATTTGTGTCTACATCAATTTCCACGTCCTGATTTCCTCACCCTGTCCCTCGATCACCAGAAGAACGTAATGCACGGGGGTGGGATCATTGCAGCTATCTGCGAAAAGTTTCAGCTACGAAATTTGTGGATTACAACAACTCTGTGGAAAGCTCCGCTGCTCCGAGAGACAAATGCTACCAGCTCCTCGAAGTGCAGCACATGTGTCGCGATCGACATCCAGGTCTCCTCCTTCGGAAACCCTTGGCGCACACTGAGGATTACGTGAGTGAACATCGGTCTCAGCCTCGGAAGTGCAAGAACATCAAGTCCATAAGCACAAAGGTAGGTATTGAACATGAGCATTCACACAAGTTACACCTTGAAAACAGTCCTCGGAAAGCTTGATATGAGTCAACTGAGTCAAGAAACTCTTCGAATGCATCAAGACCTCCGTGCCACTCGTGAGTCTTCACCTCGCTTCAGCAGTGCTGCAAAACTTCAAAACTTCAAAAAAAAAAAAGGAACTTGTACAATTGCATCGTGACACGCCACCGAGGCGCTACCACATGGGTCCCCGTTTGGACTCGTTGCTGCAGCTTTTCCCTGGTCACCTGACGAAGCCAATACGAATCGCAGGCTTCTTTGGCCTGTCGGAAAAGGAGACCTCAGCGCGACATCAACATTCTGAGGAGAAGATGAGGAGAAGATGAGGAGAAGATGAGGGGAGAGATGGAGGGAAGTCGACAAAGCTGTGATCCAATCCAATCAACTCACGCGGCTTTGCACCACTTCAACAGCAAAGCTTTAGGAGACAAACAAAAAAATTGTTCCAAGAAATTGTTTTTTGCTTCGCTTGAAACTCTGCCCGGCGACGTACGGCATTGAAGGCCCAGGTAGAGGCGCAACGCTTTCCATCGCGGCTGGCAGTGATGACCAACGACGGAGCGGATGGATATCGGAACTCAGCGGTGTAAAAGCGGCGCTGCTCCACGTTGTCCAAGTGTCGGCCTTCCTCGGATCCGCTTCGCCCCTAACCGGGTTATCTCAAGATTTTGGTTCTTTCAACAAGAATTCAGCACATACCAACAGGGCATCTATTTGCCACATCACGGGTGCCTTAAGGGGGGGTAAAAAAAGTAACTTGCATGTTTGGATAACTCAAAATGCAGGCTTCAGGATTTCCAGGATTTTCGCCAGAATTGATGATAAATTCATGTGAAAATTACATCCAGTCAAGTACACCTAAAAATTTCATGTTACATTTTGAGGCTGAACACCTTTCCAGCCAGCTCCATCAAGGCTAAAAACGTAAATTGCAATTTTAGTTTCTAATCTCGCGGAATGGTTAGCTTGCACAATTAAGATGCAAAAAATGTAATATTACATTTTCAGGCCTTCAATGTTATATTTTTAAAAATGTAGTGTTACATTTTTAGGATGTTCAATGATGTTCAGCAGTTGTTTTGCCATGTCTTGCACCTGCTGGGCATGTTTTCAATGTCCTTGGCACATTTGATTACCTTTTTGTTGCGTTTCCAGCGGGCGCATGCGAACACGGGAAAACGAAGATGGCCATGCCGCATGTGCAGCCGCAGCCGCAACCAAAATCAAGATGAATGTAGCGTGGCAAATGCAAGTTGTTTTGGATGAAATCCCTGGTGAATGTTTTAAATGCATGTCGATTCCCTCTTTGAAATGTCTTTTCGTCTATGAACTGGTGTGGTTTTAATCAAATTGCGTTTTCATGTTTTTGTCCATGTTTTCCAAGCCCCATTCTATGGTGAGGGCACATGAGGGCTGTTTGCAAGGTGCAGGGTCCTCAGTCATGCAGGTATGTGATGGTATGTGTCATTTCTTGAGAGCTCAATGTTTTGCTGCTTTTCTTTGCTGAATTTTGCATTGGAGATCGACTTTTCACCTCTTCCCCACCCTTCCCACCTGGAGATGTTAAGAGATCTTAAGAGCTTATCAACGCACTCTATCACCATGAGGCCCCATTCCGACATATTCTCACCATCTTATCATGACATATAACCGCCATCTTTCTACGAAGTAGCAGCGCTGCACGCAATGCACATGAATTGGGATGTGCCCAAAGGCTTGCGCTAGGAACATATTGGGTCCATGTTAGGGCAAAAGGACGCTTTGGGCACGCAATACAAGTCTAAGATGGGGTGTTTCTAGCATGAAAAACGCAACCAAAAATCCTGACATTTTTTTGGTCGTGAATCTTTTGGGGTTTATGGGCCCAACATCGGCCTAGATTGGCTCAAGATAGCCCCAGAATGGGCCTAACATGGCAAATATTGCTAGCATTTTGATTGGGAGATGTTTGGCCTATGTTGGGAATAAGGAAGCACAAAAAATGGTTCATGTTGGGTCTGTGTTGGAGATCGGGGCCCATCAAAAGCGTATATCTCCAAGAGCTATTGGGTATGCAGATGATTGCAGATGTATGTATTGCAGACAATGGCACGGGTAAAAATGCGATATTACATTTGCGGTCCATAGTTAGCCCCAGGACTTAGCACAGCCCCTCAGGAGGACGCGTGAAAGGAGACTGGTATGCCGAGACCTGGTGCCAAAAGGAAGGGAAAGGGCTGGGAAAAGGTAGGGAAAAGGTGAATTTATACACTTTAGGATGGGTTATACACTTCAATATCGGTTTCTATGACTGTCAGACTGATGATTGCGATTATATAAATCATAATTTTCAGATGCGTCGTTTCATCATGGTTTAACATACCATACCTAGAATTACATTGAAGTAATCAAAATGTTCAATAATTTTCTGGCCATACATCTTCTGTTTTTCAATCTATGTTCATGATTTTGGCGCAAAACATATGTTCATCATGATGTGTCATTTAATTGCGCAATCTATGTTGTTCAGTTCAATATGTCCTGAATATGTGCTGGGGTGAAGTGTTGAAAATCTCATGTCAGTAGCTGGCCCTCGGACAACGAAGCCATGCCCTGCGTCATGCGGGCCCCAAGATGGGCCCTCGTGTGACCGGGTTCCGGTTCGCACGCGTTTCGCGCGTGAGCCCGGATCCCATCCCAAAAAGGCAGGGCAAAGATGGGTGAAAGGTGGGGAAAGGTGGGGAAAGGTGGGGAAAGGCGGGGGCGAGAAGACCTTGGGGAAGGCGGGGACAGGACAAATGGAGGAGATAAGGAGGAAATTTATACATGTTAATGTGATTTATCATCATTGCAATCATCTTTTTCTATACAGTTTTCACATTTTTACAAGCATTATTTACGGCATTTCGTTTTTGATAATGATGCTTCATACGATTCATGTGTTTTTGTGATTCTTGACTTGATATCTAATTTGTGGTCGATAACGCCTGGCGATGGCTGATGATGGCTGATAGCAGTTGATGATGGCTAATCATGGTTAATGATGGCTGGTGATGATGGATATGGCTGATAGCGCGTGCAATTGGTGAAGTAAACTCCCACGCCATGAGCGCATGCATTGAGCCAAGTCGCGATGTATGGCAAGCAAGGAGGAAACTGCTTGAAGCTCGCCAGCGCCTCCTCACCCGTGGGTCGCCATGAGGATGGCATGGTGCTGTAGGCGCCCCACTCGAAGGCGTAGAACGGGTGCCTGAAGCAAGTAAGCTTTGTATCACTTATAGCACGGGCCGGCGCAGCACTAAAGGCCGAACGTCCGCTTCGCAGAGGCAGCATCCAAGCGGGAACTTGCATGCTGCAAGAACCCTGCCACCAGCGACTGAGCCTAAGGGAAAAGAACGAACGAAATTCCAAAAACAATTGCGTTGCATACGCAGGAGCCTCCTCACCCGTGGGTCGCCATGAGGATGGCATGGTGCTGTAGGCGCCCCACTTGAAGGCGTAGAACGGGTGCCTGAAGCAAGTAAGCTTTGTATCACTTATAGCACGGGCCGGCGCAGCACTAAAGGCCGAACGTCCGCTTCGCAGAGGCAGCATCCAAGCGGGAACTTGCATGCTGCAAGAACCCTGCCACCAGCGACTGAGCCTCCTCACCCGTGGGTCGCCATGAGGATGGCATGGTGCTGTAGGCGCCCCACTTGAAGGCGTAGAACGGGTGCCTGAAGCAAGTAAGCTTTGTATCACTTATAGCACGGGCCGGCGCAGCACTAAAGGCCGAACGTCCGCTTCGCAGAGGCAGCATCCAAGCGGGAACTTGCATGCTGCAAGAACCCTGCCACCAGCGACTGAGCCTAAGGGAAAAGAACGAACGAAATTCCAAAAACAATTGCGTTGCATACGCAGGGAAAGAAATTATTCGAACCTGCGGCCGAAGGAACCTCTGCCGAAGCAGTTGCGAGGGGGCGCCACCCAGCCACCACTCGCTTTTTCACCTCCTCCATGGAATTTCCCTCGAAAGGGAAAGTGCCACCTGAGAGCGGCCGTCAAGCGCAGATGCGTTGTTCAGGAAAACACCCCGGTTGAGCCAAATGCACGCCCAAAGGGTAGACCAGTGATCCTCAACTAGATTAAACAGAGCTCGTCAACCGCAACAGCCAGGCTCACCCTCCCCATTCTTTCGCCCAGTCCCTGAGGGGGTGATAAGCAACTACCCCCACCTTTGTCAGCATGGGTCGCCAGCAGCCTTCTCCTCCAGGCCGCCTTGATCGTCTTCCCGAACACAAAGTGATCGCGGTGGAACTGGTCCAAAAGGCCTCGCGCTGGCTTCACGACCAAATTCAGCCTTGCCTAGAACACCAAGAACTTCTGTTTGGTCCATAATTTTTGGGACGGAGGATCTTGGAATTGTTTGTCTGCATTCCTCCGGTGAAATTTGTCTTCCAATTCATCTTCCACTTGTCATTCTATACTACTTGTCTCCACGTTAGGGGACCTTGGGAATGGAGGATTTCGGATTGGTCTGCTTATCTCCCTGCTCGTGGAATTTGATTGCTGTTGTGTTCCATTTTGTCTCAATCAAGACTTGTCAATGGCTTGACCACACATACGACGATCTCTTCACAAAGACTCAGAGCGTTGTACTGCATCAACTTGCAACCCTTTGATTCTGCAATGGCGGAGTCGAAGCTCCAATCGTTTGTAAAGAGGGAACAGCATTGCTATCCGGCCAATAGACATCCACCCCTTTGAACATCCACGAGAGAATAGATAAACTGTCTATTTTAAGACGTGATATTCCACTCAAAATATGCAATAGTCTTGGTCACGCAAAACCTAAGCCCAACATCCCAACATCCCCGTGGCGCAGCCCACGGTGCTGAGAGGAGCTCCGCTGAGACGCGTATTTAAAAAATCTATATGATTCTTTATGATCTTTATTAGAATTATAACCACTATTGCTGTTTATAAGTCTAGTTGCCAACTATATTTCCAGTATGAATCAATGTTATTTTATGTCTGTTTGAAGGTTGGTTCTTTTCATTGTTCAGTATGATTGATTGATTCCGATATGTTTTTATGATTGTTTTTGCTTACTTGGAATTTTTCATTTTTGTAAAGAAAGTGTCGAAAAAAAAAACCCTAGACCCAATGTGAGCCCAACATACACCAACATGATTGCTAGAAACATCCCATCTCATGTGCGTAAACTTCCTTTTAGCCCACCAAAAACCCAACATGGACCCCACATGGGCCCATCATATTCCAATTTATATTATTGTATGTTTGAACAATTATGATTGATTGTGATTGATTATGATTGACATCATTGAATCATTATGAATGATTGGTATGTGGTACACTCATTGTCATATCTCCTCTATGTTCGATAGTGATTATATATATCTTATTCTGTTATTGTATCTTGTTACATGCTCTTTTAATGTGATTGCCTGTTTGTGATTTATGATCAGTTATGTTTGTGAGTCATGTTGTTTATTGGAGGATACCCTATCTTGTGATATGTTGTTTCGATCATGGTGGGGGGGCAAAAGTAACTATCAACTCAAGGGGGGGAATGCAAAATTTCTACTCTGGTACCTTCCATCAAATTTGGCTTTTTTCATCCCCCCCCTCTATCCACCATATGCCATCAACATGTGGGCGGGGTAGAGGAAAGGTTGCATTTTTGACCCCCCCACAAACCATTCCCTAAGGCCCTAAGGATTTTGACAAGTATCGCACTCACTGTGGCAACCCATTCCCGTCACTTCACAACCTCTGTGTCCATCGCAATCCAATGGTCCGTTACTCGGGTCCCGCCATTGGCAACTCGACTCATCACAACTTGCAGCCCATGCTGACCCCAGATTCCAGAAGCAGATATGCCATGAGATAAACAGCACGGACATGGCTTGCACTACGCATTGCTGTTTTGAGCTTGCCTACGACAAGTTCTTGGCACTTTTCAAGGGAAGATTGGACACTTGTCTGAAACAATGGCTTCTGGCCGTATCCGATGATCTTTTTGTAAGTCAAAAACCTACTGTTCTTAACACAAAATCATTTCAAACACTAGGTTGAATCAATCTGGATGTTTCAATCTTTTTCTTGATATTGTTTCAATCTCACAGTGTCCAGAGGCTTTACAGCTTCGGCAGAAAGATCATCCAAGAGAACAGCTCCGAAATTCTGAAGTCATCGTGTCCCGTTGGCACCTGCGAGAGCGATCCGATGGCCTTCCATGTGCCAAGCCGCGAGACCAGAGAGAAAAGAGAAAGAAATGAAAACAATAAGAACAGACAATACAAATTGAAAACAGAACTGTGTCAACTCACTTATTCATTTTTCAATTTCAAGTCGTAACAACTTGGCCCCGCCTTCTTTGGCTCTTCGACTTCGACGTCACCGTCTCCACCTCTTTGGGTCGAGCCTGCGCTCCACGGCGCTCCCACAGTGCTCCCGCAGCTCCAAGCGCAGCCGAGTTGCAATCGTCCAAGCGTTCCTCGAGTTTGATCATGCGCTCCTCCAACTCCTAAAGAAATGCACAGGAAAAATGAAGATTAATTAATTAGATATATTTTAGAAATTAATTAGGTGTATATGATTTAAAACAAAAAGTTGAATAGATTCTTTTGAAGAAAACGACTGAAGAAAATAGTGATAGATAGTGATAGTATCCAAGACTATGACAAACAAAAAATAGGAACAAACACAACAGCTTGTGCACGGACGTGTCATGGTTTGGGAAATATAGCTGGTACACTTGTGCCTCCAACCTGAAATATGAGAGGATGATCACTCCAGCCACAACAACAGCAACAGGATCACAAATCTAACAAACCGAAATATAGAAGAGTGATCAAAAGCCAGCGGCGACAGTAGCAGCAGCAAGACGAATCCAACAAAAGGAGACACTCAAGAGGAACAAGCAAAACACAGGTATCTACACTTACATTTTACAGCTTCTTCCTGGAAAATGTAGGATTGACCACGAGCGCAATATGCAAAATTGATCACAACCGCAAGCAGCGATAGAAAAATTGTACAACCCCACACAACAACGAGAAAAACACCACAGGAACTAAGACAACAAAATATGTACGGGGATAGCTTGATTTGGCGAAGATTACATGCGGCTATACCTTGGCCTCGGCATGTAATGATTCTGCCGATGGCAATGGCAATTAGAAGAATAGTCCAAAAACAAGGTGCTGCAATTTCTTTTGGCAGAAAGATTTCTAGCATTGATAGTGGCGAATACAAACAAGATGCCATTTGGCAATTATAATGATTATGGAAACTGGATGAAACTGGTGGCCAACAACTTCGAGCAACAGATTTGCAAATGAAGTATGTAATTGTATAATTACACAATTGAAGAAAGTTAACAGGCAATTCGTTCGCCTAACCAACAACTTCGACAACAACTGAGTGTATAATTCTATAACTACACAAGAATATGGAACCAACATAATACAACAAATATCTTTTTAAATATCTTTTTGATAGTTAACAAATAAAATGCTTTTCTTTCCAAATTTGTTAGGCCAAAGCATTTCTCCGAAAGGGAAGCGGGGCCACCGAAGTCGATCTGCAACTCGCAGCTCCCAGAGGCTCGTCGCGCAACGAGGGAAGGAGACGCGGAGTTTTAACCATGGGATTCACTAATCTATGAATATAAATATATATATATATTGTATGTATGTATAATGTAGGAATCACAATCAATTGAAATTCATGACAATCATGGTTCGCTAATCCCAACAATCAATGAAATCAATTGAAACGAATCCAAATCCCAATCAAATGAATCAAATTCCCCATCAAAACAAATTTCAGACCCATGGAGTTAGGAAGAAAAAACTGCCTGGGTCAACGCCCAGCTGAGGACCAACGAACCGAGGTCAAGTCCCAACTCGCAGGGAGCTTCGCACCTCCCGACACTGCATCAACTGCTGGGAAACCACGGCCTGGCGGCGTGGCCAGAGCTTCATGGTCGTTGAGGATCGCTAGAGATGGTAGTGGTTGGGTTGATTCATAGGGTTCATGGCAACGATCAGATCTAGTAATGCTTGATCAATCATTCGTTAGTGATGATGTGTAACGGTGCAATACAAATCTGATGATAACCATCTAATCAAAGGGTTGACGATGATGAACAAGAATGGCCAATAGTAGAAGTTGTAATGAAAAACAATGGTCAAGAATTTGTGATGGTTGATAATGCCGCTTTGAAACGGTTGGTAATAGTTCATAATTGTCAATATATAATGCTTACCATAAGATGGTTCAATTTGAATGTTGGCTGATGTCAGACGTTAGTTGAGGTTGGCTGATTCTACCTCATTCGCAGTCATTGGCGACTGTTGAAACGTTTGATTTGTCGGAAGTCCCATAGGGCTTGATATTTGCTCTTTATGCTACCTAGCGTTTTCAATCTATTACAATTTCAGCAGTACAAACTTCAGAATGTTTTCATTGCAAGGCAGGGAATGAAAGAAACTTCAAACCCCAGCGCCTTCACTGTAGCAATTTCTTGCGCAAGGACCTGCCCAAACTTTTCAGCAACCCGCATCCACTTCTCTTGAGAGGATTCTTTTCAAGTGAGAAATCTTGCGTTACTCACCATGCTAAGCTTTGTGCAAAACCTCCAACCTTCTCTCAACACACTTCCAATACCAGCGCTCAGTCTCTCTGTCCTTTGCTACGAGGGCAATGGGATTCTTGCCTGTGGCCTATTACTGTACCTCTTCTTACTTCCCACCTGTCTATTGACTCATTTACGCACATATACTGCATCTATCTATCTATGTCTATGTCTATGTCTACATATCTATTTCTGCATGTTTTGTTTCACATCCAGGCAACTCTCGGGACTTCGTCCAGCGCACTTGTCGAAAGAGTTGGAGAAGCTCATTGGCCTCGCCGGCCCCCAGAGCTTCGCAGCTGTCCACAGCTTAGACTCTGCCCCTTAGACTCGGTTTAGACTAAAGTTTAGACCTTAAAAGCTGCGACCTTCACTGCGACCTCTGCGACCTCTGCGACCTTGCCACACTTTTCACAGCCGCCCAGCCTCTTTGGATGCTGTTGATGGCATTGGATCCATCGCTGATCTGTTCACTGAAGCATCACGAGCTACGAAAAGACCAGGAAGAAAAAAGTAATTCATTGGACTGTGACTAGTCAAAATGCTGAAAAGTATGAAAAAAAGGTATAATTTGTGTGATTATAAAGTTATTCTGATAGATCTGGCATCTGCTGGTTGGCTGTGTATTGACGAACTGCCCAGTTTGCGCCCAGTAGGTCTGACAGCCGCGGAATATGAAAGGCTAACCGTGAGATCGTTCATATTGCTTCCACCAAAGGTCAAACCACTCACAATTTTGGATATTTGGACTTCAAGGCTTGCACATCAAAATGATTCATGAATCTTGGCGAAAGAATTCGCAATGAAAATGTTGCAGGACACAACTCTTTGCCTCTTCAAAGTAGACCATGAGGTACTCTGCCCTCTTCATTTTTAGCCGCGTGATCCAACGACACAAATGGAATCTCTGGACCCACTGCGGGCTCTGTGCCAGGAAAACACGACACCTGGCAGCAGGAAACACTGAAAGGAAAGCGCCGGCTCTCATGGTCGACCAAAGTATTGAAAGCGTCTCAGTGGCTGTGGGCTTAGCCTCAAAGAAAGCCTATGTCAAAACTAACGACGCAAACAGATTTCCTTTCAAACAACGTCTCTTTAGTTGAAGATGATTCTTCTGAACATGGGGATGTTGAGAGTGATGAAGAAAGATATCTCCAAGGAGATGTGGTGCCAAGGATTTCAAAATTTGCATGGCAAACTGGTTGTAGCTTACGAGTCTCAGCCTGCAGCCGTTCAAAATAAGCTGCTTGCATCAGGCGGCTCACAGTTCAAGAATCAACACAGTTGTGATATTTTTGATGCAACTGGATCCGCGAAGCAAGCCTCTGTAAGAGGATCCAGGGTTTCCCTGTCCCCATGGACCAGCGAATGAATGCAAAGGAGTCCTAAAAAGCAAAATGAAAAGGAGTACTTTGTTTTTGGACCTTTAGGACTCCCTTCACCCCTTGAGCTTCAAGGAGCATCTGCTCCGCTCTGCCTATTGTACAGTCTCAGAGCGCCATGTCCGCCAAGCGTAGACCTTTTCGAGCCAAAGATCTCACGACGTTCCATCCCGGCGTTTCAAATCAAGTGCTTAGGCACTTTAGCAATAGATTCTTCCGGATTCTTTCGGATTTTGTTGATACTAGAGAAGTGACTCACGCAGCAGAATTCCATTCCCATTACGGTGAAAATCTACGTGCATGCTGAGCTTGTGATGTTTCATTATTGCAGCCACCAGTTGTCTGAACTCATCTCATGTAAAGCTGTTCCAGTTTGGCGTCCAAAGTCACCCAGCGGATCAAAGAGGCTTCCAAGGCACCCCAAAGAAAAAGAGAACGTACAGCAGCGTTCGGATCAACAGAGACCTCAAAGCCGCATCAAACGAGCTCAAGCTGTACCTCAAGCTGCACCTCCTGTGCAACCAAGAGACATCAGTGCCTGGCCTTTGCTGGAAGCAGTGGAAGCCTAGGAAAGGCACAGATTCAAAGAGGAAAGATGGAAGATTCAAAGAAAGTTACTTGGAAAGTGAGGAAAGTCAAAGACAAAAAGTCAAAAGAAGTCAAAGCGTTTGGGAAAAGTCAAAGGCGAAAAGTCGCAGGGCCAAGTCCATGGGCTGAGGTCGTCACTGAACTCTTGGAGGGTGCCCTCTTGGTTGCGGTCCTTACACAAAGCTCCGTGCCAGGGCGCGTCCAAACGACGTCACTGAGCTGCCGACGTGCGGAGCCACTCCAGGAGCTCCTAGCCCAAAGAAATTCAACAAACAAAATTAAGAAAGATTTAGCTCAAACATAAAAATATGTTAATTCAAATATGTTAATTCAAATATGGTAATTCAACTCAAAATAGTCAATTAATGATTGATACAGCAGTTGAAGCAGTGGGTAGTGCGTGTTGAAATAAGCCAAAATGAGCTTCATACCAGCTCTGTCACCGAAGAAATGGCTGGAAATCTTCGTATTCAATTTTTAGATTAAGAGGATGCCCATCCCTGTCCAACTATTGTCTGGCTGATTCATGCGGCAAAACGTTTGACAAAAACAGCAAAAACTCCTTGGCGGATGTCAGGATGGGCGTAATGAGAGCACCCAACAGCACCTAGAAGGAAAATGCTGGGCTCTGCTCTCAACAGAAAACATTCTGGCGTCTCTCAGTTTCTTGCCTCCAGCCACGCACTCCTAATCGACACCAAAGTAACATGAAAAGACATTCCAAATTAAACACAGTAATCTAATGAAACAGGTCAACACACAACAACGACGAAGGATGGCGAGGGTATCAACTTGCATCTTGCAAAGGGTGACTCTCTTACACGAAGACAACCTACATCCAAGCGAGTTCGCATGTTTGGGGAAATCTGGCACGTCCATGTGAGGCATCGGTCCTGAGGGTGGAAACCCACCTCGCAAATGGCAACATGCCAAAATGCATACATCAAGTGCTTGCAACGGTTGCTCAACCCATTGAAGCTTTCATTTGCTTCTAATTTCTTCAACATAGATAGACATCAACCATCTTTCAGTCTCTCAAACATTCAACCATATTTCTTTCAGTTTTTGAGCGACGAAATCATCAAATCAAAGGCAGGTCCAAGGCCATAGCTCTGACATCACCGAAGCAGGAGGCTGTGGAGGTGGAGTGGGGCTCTGCTCATGCACAGACTGAGCCTCCAGCATCGCGAGCGTTCATCGATGACCATGAAGATATTCCAAGAATATTTATTAGCAATTAGAATCATATTAATACATTGAAGATCATTTATCAGTAATTCTATAAGAATCAATTATGACAATATGATATCACCGAATAATCATAAGTGTAAGTATTTTTGAGCCATTATTAGTATCTATTATATAGCCGTGTAGATGACCAATAATGACTGTAAGTATTTATTGGCCATGATTGTTACTGGCAGTTTCATATTTACGCTCAGAGTGACCGTAGCTCACCATCCCTATCCAACACAGACTCCAAAGTCTGTCTGTGTCCCTTTTGCCCAAAGCGCGCCCGATCGTTAAATTGATTACATGGTCTTTTCTTGCAGAAACCTGTCGAATCCAATGCAGAAACCCACAGCCCAGTCTGTCCTGCACCCGTTCCAGCGCGTTCTGCCTGCAAACCCAGTAGGTACCACATAGACTTTTGCGCTATCTGCTGGAACTGGATCTACGCCACAAGAAAACTTCAGAGACAATGGTTGGCAAATAACTGGAAGTATTCCGACTCCACAGAACTTGGAGAAGTCAACGTGAGGTTCAGGTGCTTTCCCAAGTGATTAAGTGGCTAAGGTTCCATGACTGGCCCCGCTATCAGAATGACCCTCTTGAACTGATTACATGGTAGAGATGTCTTTCTGAGACTTTCAGAGAGTTTGAATCACTTGGATACTTCTTCTCTTAAGCTCTCTGTTTCTCACTCTTCCTTTCTCTGTTCGCTTTTGCAAGTTGCCTGAGCACCGAAACGTGAGTTTGTACAAAATGATTGGCAACTCTTCAAAATCATCAGACAGAATACTCCCAGCTCTCTTGCCTTGACCTAAATCCCCAACATCATCCCCTGTCCCCCCTGGCTCAAATCTCTGAGAGGCTACTACTTGGACAGAGAGCAACAAAACCATCCTGGGTCGCTCTGCACTTCTCTGCCTGTACTGTGCCTTTGAACAGCCACTCACATCGGAGGACTCACCAGGTCGGGTCCTCTGAAGCTTCGCTCGATCTGCTTAGATGGCCTTCTAAGGATCTTTCTCGACATAGTCTGTGGATAGCTTTGAAGTGTGATACATCTGTAATAAATTCGTAATGCACAGATATAATATGTGGATATAGATATAGATATTGACATTGATATAGATATAGCCATAGGCATAGATATTGATATAGATATTGACATTGATATGGATATAGCTATAGATATAGATATTGATATAGATATAGATATATTTGTCTATTCATATCTATTGTATATGGAGATACATGGGGTGGGTTTTCTCTAGTGTGTATTGATGGTCTAGTCTACATGTTACACACATATAATTCCACCCAGAACACGGTCGCTCCTCATGCAAGCATCTTCGTCATTCGGAACACCATCTCCGTCATCATCTTGGTCCTTCCATTTCACTTTTCATGTCGCTGAACAAAACACACTTTTATGGGAGAGACATGTTCTCAACGCACCAACTGCTCAGCAGCAACAGTTGAAAATCCCAGTCCTCCACACCGTCCTTGCAGCCATCGCCATCAAAGTCGTTGAGAGAATCTGACCTTGCAACATCAGTGGGACACATCCAGTTTGCAATATTTTGTACACACAGAATCCATGAAATCGTAGATCAGAGCCCCAACTTTATCTCCACCAAACTCCAAGCATAAATTGCATTCCTCTATCCAATACCTTCCCCATTCTCAGCGTCCTCACACAAAGTTGTACTGCTTTGGTGAGAAAGGACACCTGTCATGTTGAAAGTGTGGCAGCTTGTGGCAGAAAAATCAATGATGAGCAATATCTTGCAGTGAAAAAAAGCAGTAGGATCAAATGAATGACAGACACAACCTGCTGTCTTCAGATGTCTTCAGGGACTTCAAAGGAGGCCTTTCCGATCCGCACCTGTCCATTCGGTCCTCGATGCCATCATTGTCTCTGTCCTGGTCCTCCACGCCATCCTTCAGGCCCCAGCAGTCGCTCCAGTTGACTTCTTCCAATGACAAATGTGCAGGTCAGGCATCCTGATAGATGTAGGAATGGGTGCAGCTGCGCATGTACATAGAATCCTCCACATTTGTAGATATACAGTTGCATGTCAATCTATTTGTGCATGTGTCACTAGATATACATGATGTGCATGCAGCAAATCAAAATTTAACTGATATGAAGAGAATGGTTCACTTCGATAAAAAGTGCAGAAGTTGTCAACGGAAACATCTATGACATTACATGTATAGAAACATACCCAGAAATATATAGAAACATATAGAAACGTATAAAAACTCGGATATCCCTATGGTCGTCCGAGGAAAATCCCATAGGTTTTGAACATGGACCCAGCCTCGCATCCATCACCGTCGAAGTCCGAGGCCCGGCCGGAGATCCAAACTGAGAGGCGAAGGAGTTCGTGGTTTGAAGAAAAGGAAAACGTGAACTTCCAACATATTTGAAAAATGTAAATGTAAACATGAAAAATGCTGTAACAAAACTACCAACTCCGAACTTGTTATATTTGAAAAAAGAAGAGATGAGAGCAGAGAAGAGAAGATCTTACAGAAGGATACAGAATCAGAATCTTAAGGATAAGAGAAGTTGGAGAAATTGATTGAGAAGTTCAGGACATGAAGTTGGAGAACATGTTTTAGAAAAGTTGGAGAAATTGATTGAAATTGAGTTTAAGGACTTGAAGTTGGAGAAGTTTCAGAAGTTGGAAAACTTGGTGAAAGTGCTGGCGTCAAGTCACTCACCGAGTCCAGCCTGCGCGCTCTCCCTTCTTCAGCCGTTGACCAGGGCAAAAGTCATCCTGGTCTGGGACGCCATCACCTCAACAGAGCCATGGCTGACCTTTGATGAGTTCCTGTGGAAGGAGTCCAAGTTGGTTGCAACAAATCAGGAAAAGCACTCCACAGTGTGACTCGGCTCCAGAACCATCTGCATCGCGAACTTGTTGCACTACTGTCCTCCACAGACTCAACGTTTCAGACTTTCAAAGGCTCAAGGAAGGCCTGTTGAGCTTTGAAGCCCTGTAAATGTCCAAATCTTCAAACTCCACGGTTGAAAATGTGGAAAACAACAACTGTTGAAACAACAACTCTTCTTCAGCAGCTTCATGTTAAGAGTTACTTAAGCGTTGAAACAGACACTGTCCGTGTCTGCTCCACAACTTCATCCCACATGGCTCGAGCTCCTGAGGCGAGGGGACCCTTGACCCAAGGAAGGACGCTCGCAAGCCCAGAGCTCACAGGACAGGACTTCTAAAGAACTGCAACCGTAGGAATTCCGGAGGAATTCCGTAGGAATGCTCACAAGAGAAGTTCTATGAAACTTCTGCGATCATATGGTTATGAATACTTTTGCCATCTTTTCATTGGTTCAAAAATTGGTATGGTCATTGTTTCTCTGCTGATCTTCGTGAGTTTCAATGTGTGTTTAATGTTGAGATGATTATGGGAATGTGCTCTCTATGTCTCTCTCCCACCCCAGTCACAGGCGGCATCTTGAATGTCATATGTTCCTGTTATGAAAATCATTCAAGAACATGACACATGAACACTACCCTTGGATCAAAAATCATTCCATCACATTTCACCTATTTATCCCATTCTCATCCACCCCACACTTTGACACCAGGAGCGAAAATGATTCCATAACAATTCTGCCCCGGGGCGACCTGCAGGGGAACAATTTCCAAAGGTAGAACTACAATTTGATGAATCATGATTCATCACAAACTTATCAGGTTTCAAATGATTATTGGTTGAAATCGTTCATGATGATCATGACAGCTTCAACACATGTCATGATTCCCAAATGGAACTGCACCTGGTTGCGTCCCACTGTAGAGGGCAGCATTCACCAGGAGCGATGCCATCAGTAAACCTGCCACCTGTCAGGGCATGACACTACCACACACCTTCCTCAACTGCCTTCCCAATCTCGATCTTCACGACCAAACCCTAAGCAAACTCAGCAAACCTGGAACTTCTTCTGTGAATAATTCAGCATGCAACAGATCTACGAAAATTGATCTCCAAACACCTTTCCGATCGAACACGGCATTGGGAAGCCCAGACGAAACAGAAGGCTGCGCCAGACCATGGGCTAGGCACGGGTATGCTCACAGCCACCTGGATCCATGGGATGCACCGTGCGGGGTTTGCCACAAGGAATGCATTCGGAATGCACCAAAAACTGATGAATTGCAGCAGCTATTGGACAATCCACCACTCACTTCATCACTTTGTTTCAGCGACTCGACACACAGAATACAGTCGTGGGACCTGTCCATCTAAGCGCTGGTCTCTGTGATCGCTGTCTACCTGACAATCAGAAACCGCTGCAATGGTATCATGGTGTACTGGTACAATTACGAATCTGAACTGTTTGGGTATACTAGGACAATATTTATCACTTATAGGCATCAGTTGATGAGATACCTATTCACAAACCTCGTTGATGAGACAATAGGAAGTATGAAATAACTTATGATAGTTTTCCTATTTCCATCAAGAAAACCGGTTGGAACATGTTGGAACTCAACCTGTGGATGGACACTGCCCTGTGCATCGACCCAATCCTCCTTCGGAAGTCCGGCAGGACGTTGCATCCTCGGCTCGGTGTCCCTCAAGGAATCGACACGCTCAACACAGCTCAACACTGAAATCACTGAACACATTGGCAAAACTAGATGAATCTCAAGAATGGGATGAATCTCATGAATCTAATAAATCTCATAAATCTAATAAATCTAGTGAATCTGATGAATCTCAGGATTTTTCCCGTTACATTCCTTAGAGCAGCTACTGGGATCCCCCAACGTCGCATGGGATCCAGCATCGACAGGTCTCCATGTCGAGGCAGTGGAGCTGGTAGAAGGAGCCGGTGAAGGTGGGAGCGGCCCTGGCGACCCAAAGATGTGGCCCAAAGGTGAACAGGTGGTATATCCCCTAGTTATTACCAATAGTTATGCTTGGTTTATTGAAGATTGACCTTGTCAGTACAGTAACCATTCTTAACCACTTGTAAACCAACCATAACTTTCGGGGTTCGCTGGACATCGAAATATGTGGACTTTGACAGATTTTGAGCGATGCTCCCCCAAGATGGTCCCCAGTGTCGCGCCTTTTGGCCACGCACCTGGCAACCAGCTTCCAAGAGAGGCTATGCATGACATCTCTGGAAGCAGATGGAGTTCCACTCGCAGCTTTCGCCTTGCAACGGAGTCTCCAGCTGAAGAGTCTTGCCACAGTTCCTCAGGAAGCCATGCGCTTCGCGAGGAAAGCACCGTGCGCCGTGTGGTGTGCTACGGACTGAGGGCTGGACCAACAGGTTCGACTGTTCACTTGTGCTGGGAAAAGCACCGTGGTGCCGCACCTGGCGCACAGCACAAGGACTGCAAAGTCTGTCGCTGACTTCAAAGAAACAGAGAAACAAGTGGCATCGCCCCTCCACATGGAAAAACCCAGGATCCAGCGGATCGAACCAAAATCTGCAAATCGATCTCTGCAAATGTCACTGCAATTGGGAGATGCCGCACCTGCAAACCTGCTTGGACACTGGGCTGTTCAAGGAGCTGCCCTCAGGATCGAGAATCTCATGTTGCAACAAGTCATGAGTCATGTTGATTTTCAGCACATCTTTGAATAGCCGGTTCCCTATCTGAACAAGATGCTGGAGTGCTTTGAGAGATTTCTAGGGAAGATCCACAAACACAAGACTCACAACACACAACACCACGAGAAGCCATATCCACCGTTCTGGCCTTGCTCGGGTTGCGAGATCCCGCATCTGCGGCACACACAACGACAGGCTGCCGGGAACCCATCCGATCTGTGCTCTCTACAAAATCTTCAAGGGAACACAGTCCGTTCAAGCGAGAACGAAACAATATACTAATATGTCTAAAGAGTGAGCAGCTGACCCTTTTGTTCCCACTCCGCAGCTCGATTGTTACAAAATTAGAAAATTGATAAAGAAATGGATGGAGAAAAATTTTTCCTTTGAAGAAGTTGTCGGGCCAGACCCCGCACAAGCTTCATGAATCCCTGCCTCCTATATGGCAACGGGCCAGACCCCCCAAACCATTAGGTCAGGCTAAGGGAAAAAGAACAACACCTTACACCTTACACCTGAAAAAGGGGCTTCAGCTCTTTTTCTGCGACCATTGGACCTCTTTGAGGTCTTGGAAGCTTGTCCTCCCCTAGAAAAAAGGGTTGGGAGGGTTCGGGCTGAAGCCAAACACTATAGGGGAACAGCGGGTTGGTGCACACTCTTTAACCTCGGGACGTGGTATCAAAGAGTGAGCAGCTGACCCTTTTGTTCCCACTCCGCAGCTCGATTGTTACAAAATTAGAAAATTGATAAAGAAATGGATGGAGAAAAATTTTTCCTTTGAAGAAGTTGTCGGGCCAGACCCCGCACAAGCTTCATGAATCCCTGCCTCCTATATGGCAACGGGCCAGACCCCCCAAACCATTAGGTCAGGCTAAGGGAAAAAGAACAACACCTTACACCTTACACCTGAAAAAGGGGCTTCAGCTCTTTTTCTGCGACCATTGGACCTCTTTGAGGTCTTGGAAGCTTGTCCTCCACGTCCCCCCGATCTTCCCGTACGTTTGCGGGCGGGAGGCTCAAGTGTTGAAAAACTGATATGCTTTGACTGAGTTCGAAAAACGTGCAGAAATGGGGTTAAAGATTTTAAAGTCTTAGGAAGGTTCATTTCAGCAAGGGTGGCCAGCCCTTCGTTGATATAGAGGCGCGCGGTCTTCGCCGCTTGCCACCGCCCTTGCAACAAAATCTGGTCAAGCGAGTGGCGCTTGCCAAACCACCACGTGGCTCCTCCTCTGCGGAGGCTGTACGGTCGGAATTCCCATGTTTGAACTTGTAAGGCAGCAATTGCTTCATTAAACAAAGTTCTCCATTTCTGAGGCGAAGAACAAAAAAGAGCAGTTGGCGATGCCAAACTCTTCCAATGACGCAGGTATTTAACTGCGACATCATAGGAAAGCACAATGGATTCAGCTGCTCCTTGACGCTTGCCGGACTTTGTCCAACCCAAGGAGATGACTGCACTGTCTTTGACAGGGTCAACGAGAACATGGGAGCTACGGAGACCCACCAATTCTCCTGTCCTCAGCATCCCGTAATAACCTATCAAGAGCGAAACTCCAAATGAAAAATGCTGATGAAAAAATGCCCAGCCAACTAAGGCATGGAGCACGTGCTCCGGAAGTGGAGGAGCGCGACTGGGAATTTCATTAGCATTCCAAGTACGTAGGAGCCGCCAGGCACCCGGAAGGTGGCCTTTGATCTTTGGATCAAAGTCCTGCAGAGCTGCCACTGTGTCACTAGCTAAGGCTCTGCCAAAGCCATGAGCCCACAGGTGCTCCAAGTATTCACAAACTATGGGATCCAAATGTTGCCGACGTTGGGGTAGCTCTTGCTGATTGCTGCGCAAAAACACGAAAAACTGGTCCAAAGCTCGGTTGTAACGAGTGCGAGTTGCCGGTTGTACTGTTAACTGACTCAAGGTACCTAATGCTTGCCTCTTCCTAGCACGCTCTCCTTGCGTAGCTCCCTCAAGAATGCGCTTTGGCATTTCTAAACTTC
Source organism: Symbiodinium kawagutii (assembly GCA_009767595.1). Classification (NCBI taxonomy): domain Eukaryota; class Dinophyceae; order Suessiales; family Symbiodiniaceae; genus Symbiodinium; species Symbiodinium kawagutii. The sequence goes on along the minus strand of VSDK01003329.1, from coordinate 77,958 downwards.
GTACGTATACGACCACCCCACCGACTTGGTTTGTCAGCAGGGTTTTGGTCGGTATGTATATAGCCCCAAAGGGGCTGACAGGAGCTTGCAAGAAGGAGCGCGTTAACCTGAGAAAGACAAGAACGCAGCTTGCGGCTGCTACTGCGTCCTCTGGACAAACAATGTAAGGTCACGAGTGAGTCAGTTAGATGTAAAAAACGGCAATGGACCTGTTGTTGATGGACCACTCTCCACTTGATGGCAGTCAGTGTGGCTCTGAGTTCGAGTCCATTGATGTGTTCGCTGCGGTTGGCCCAGCGCCAGCCACTGACGACACGCCACTTCCAAAGCTTCCCGGGAACCGAGGAGCGAAGACGGTGATACTTGCTGAGTTCACTACTTGCAGTGGTGAGAAGTAAGTCTTCCCCCTTCACACTGATTAGTGACCCCAGCTTAGGAACGAGCTGTCCAGGAGCTAGCCCACCAGCTCCCCGAAGCGGTCGAAGGGGTGTGCGCCAAAGAAGTGTTTGGACCATGTCCTGTGATTGCGGCTTCAACTTGTCCACGATAGCCTGCGGCGAGAACGAAGCAGAGAGCCCCAAAAGGCTGGTGAGTTGGCCAATGAACCACGCCACCACAGGTACCGACCATGTGTTGCCCAAAAGCGTGTGGCGTTCATCAAGAGCAGCTTGGCTTTTTCGTTGCGACTTGGGCAGGCAGCCAATGGTGTAGTTGACTGGAAAGCCAAGCATGTATTCCTTCTCCCGAACACTTGGGAGCCGGACTGCATTGTGACGGTTGACCAAACAGTTGCGGGCGGCGTATTGATATGGAGGAAAACGGAAACTATCCGCTTCCCAACGGTGCACCTCAGCATCTGTGCAATGCTGCAGGCCTGCCGGTTTGCGGCCTGGGTGCTGCCGAGGTCGGGATGTAGTGAAAGTTGGAAAAGGACGCGTGCAGTCCACCTTGGTCCAACCTTCCTCGCACACATCATCCAAGTCCTGCCAGGCTTGGAGGGTGGCCTTGCCAGGCTGGGAAGGCGTAGGAGCAACCAAGACTGCTCCCTCCTGTTCTTCCAGGTCCCCGGTTATCCAATACAATCGCGGTCTGCTGCACCACGACAAGGTCCCTGCATCACAAGCCCAGGGCTGGCAACCAAAGTCCCGTGACATGATATCCCTATCTTCAGGGTCCATGGAGCTTACCGACTCCATCATGCCATGCACCTGTGCCCAAGGAAAAGCATTCCGCACCATCTCTCGGATTCGTTTCACATGAACAAAAAGGCAGGAGCGGAGATCCCGCAACGCTCCCTTCCTATCACTATTCAAACCTGAAACACCCTGGCATGGTGGTCCCCCTGCCACCAATACCAAGGATACCTGAGAGTAGGTGAGGCTCCAGGAACGTACCATGGACTCGCAGACCAACGAGACGTCAGGAACATGGACCACCTCTGGGAAGTGAGACTCCACGACCCGGCGAGCGGCATCATTCTTTTCGATGGAGATATGTCCAGCGGAGGTAAGACCCAACAAGTCCACAGCAACTCTGAGAGCAGCTATGCCATCAAAGAGGCCGATGGTCAGAACTTTGTGCTCAGAGCGCTTGCTTGGGAGCTGACCACGCAGCGTCCCGGAAGCTACCATTTGCCCAAGACTTGTGAGCCCCGTGCTCACGCAAACCCCACCTCCAGAAGTGGATGCATCGCTACAAGTCACTTCGTCGTTGTACTCAAGACGAAAGTTCAAGCGAGCTAAAGGTAACAACGCAAGCATGCGAAGGATTTCAAAACGGCAGTTGGCTGGCAAAGCAGCTGTCCTCCATTGATGGTTGTTGAAGCTCTCAATGAAGGCCCACACTGAGTTGAGGCAACCAAGTAGCTGACGTCTAAACATTGCGAAATATACCAGACCTCCACAGATGACCTGCATCTGTCGCTGTGTCACTCGCTCTTGCTGCAGGAGCGCCAAGATCGCTCCCGAATATTTCAGGAGCTTGAGCTCCCGGGGATAGGCCACACCCAGGGCTCCATCCACTTGGGCCCCCTGCACTTCAACCAGAGTGCCACGAGACACCGCTTTCTTGAGGTTTCTGGGCACATCCCACTTGGCATACTGGGCCCGCAACGCTGTGACTGGGTCCGCAACCTGCTGTTGAAGCTCCTGAACTTCTTCCTGAGGCACGCGTTCCAAAAGGTCGTAGTTATCCAGATAGATCCTCCATTGGGGATCCCCCCAAGGAGGCGCACGATCCTTACGGATCTCCAGCTCCGGCTGGTTGCAACTAGCAGTGTTCTCTGACTCACCACTCCACAGTGCCAGGTTACGATGTACATGCTGAGCTAGGGAAACTGAATTCACAAAGCCCATGGGCAGTACACGTGAAGTCAAGTAAACTTCATGACCAACCAGGTCTGGAGGCAAGCAGGCATCAGGTACCAACTTGTTAAAAGCCATAAACTTCTGCCATTCATCTGGGACGGACATGGTGTAAAAGAAACACCTTACGTCCTCACTACTTACCAGAAGAGTTTCCCCTGCATGTAGCTGGTACGGTGACATTAGAGACCACATAGGCAGTGTACCGACATCTCCCTGGAGCGGCTCAACGATTTCGTTCAAGGGAATCAGATTCATAATGAGACGGTAAACCTCGTGAGGCCCATCCCATTCTTCTTTACTGACACCGAACATCCCGTTCAGGAGCGGCCCGCTCCCGGTCTGGAACACATCGTCGGCCAAGATGTAGCTGCAGACACCGGCATTCACCAAACCAGTGCAAACTTCTGGCCAGGCTTCGTCACTGACCATGACCCTGGGGGCCTTCTTGACATGCCATGTCACTGGGTCCTTTAAGAAGGACTCAAAGTTCTCAACATAGTAACGTGCTCCCAACGTACAAACCTGTGACAAAGGTACATGCCCAACCTCCCGGGGTAGCGCAGGAGCAATGTTCTGCCAGGTGAAGTTCATAGCCACCTTCACCTCATCACCTTTATAATCAATCCCTCTGGTGCTGAAAAAATCCTCCCAGTTGAAGACTTCAACACGCCCTTGCAGGGAACATATCCGATCCACATCACAGGCTAAGTGCCTCAAAGCTTTCATTGCAACTTCTGAAACCTTCCTTTCTGAAAAAAGATCATCACCCCAAAGTGAATTCAAGGAAACACACACTGACGCCAGCCACGCAACGTGCTGAGGGGAAGAGTTGGGGAAGAGTTCACTCAAGTGGCCAATGGAAGTGGGCAACGGGAAGAGAGCAGAAAACTTCCTATCACCCCTGGACTTGCTGCGGAGTGGCATGACTTCCAAAAGCCTTTGGTGAACAACTAAACCCAACCCCGACAAACAAACACCCTCTAGCTCAGGCCCCAAACACTTTTTCGCCGGCGGCTCGGACGTCGATGCGTTCGCGGCAGCCCCTGCCATTGAGGCCGATGCACTGGAGATTGGGTGGCCTGAGCACTTCAAAGAGGCTCGGTCACCTGGAAAATTGGCACCCCCAGTGGGTGAAGAAAGAGCTCCCTTGGTTTTGACAGGAGCTGTGACTGACGAGTCTCCCGGAATTGGCTTCGTTTCCGTGGGAGCCTCCTCTCTTCCTCTCTTCTTGGCTGCACTTCCTTCCCCTGGATCCTCCACAGGGGTCACTTGCGATCTCCTCCTTTGCCCTTGTCCTTGCGTTGGTCCTCCTCCTTCTTGGTGTCCCGGTTCCAGCTTTCCTTCTTGGATCCCTTTCCTTTTCCTTTTGCTTCGCCCTTCTTGCCGGAGCTCTGCGTCCTCCAACGTGCTCGTGACTCCTCCCAGTCCTCTTTCTGCACGTCCTTGAGCTCCGTCCTTCCAACCAGGGTACTGCTCTCTTGGGCCGTGATTTCCATGCGTTGTGCTATGGCCCATGCCGTGCCGTGCAAGATGGCTTCTTGCGATTTGATTCTCTGTGCGAGAATGTCGGCGCATTGAGCCACACGGCCCTTGAGTAGACAGTCGAGGGCACTGCTCAGATTGAGCAGTTCCCTCCCCTGGGCGCCCACCGCCCTCTTGGTGAGCTGGTTTCTGTAGTACAACAGAGCCACTGGTCGGACTCCAGCTTCTCCTGGCTCTTCTCCAGCCGTCGTCAACAATGACCTCCTCATCGTATTGACGGCATCCAACGCTAGCACTCCTGGAAACCTCTCCGCCAGGGCCCTTGGTTTGCTCTCCTCGCTGAAGATGGACTCGGCTTCTATCCCTGTCATGCTCCAGGAGCTTGAATCCGAGCTCCCGTCCTCGTCCTCGCTCTTGCTTGAGGATTTGTCGGCCTTCTTGCGACGGGTCATGAATTTCTGGGCCCTTTTGAGGACCTTCTTCTGCACCTTCTCCCGGGGATCTAGTCCCGTTCCTCCAAACACCGACTCCAGTTTCTTTTGGGATGCTCTTGGCATTCCTGCCATCCTCGGGATCCTTGTCTTTCTTCTTTTTCTTCTTCTCTTTTTTCTTCTTCTTGGAGCGCTCCTCTGTGTCTTCGCTCCCGTCCTTCTTCGGCTTCTCCTTCTTCCTCACGGCCTCGCCTGGATCTCCCTCTGCAGGAGCTACCAGTGCCGCTCTCCCTCTCAACGCCTCCAACTCGTCGTCCTCCATAGGAGCTCGAGGAGCTCCCGCACTCACCAAACTGGTTACCCAGTCTTCGTCTCTGGGATCCTTCTTCAGCCGTCCCTCCAGTCCGTGGATGAGGTAATCCCCACACTCTGCTGCTCTGCAATCGGCGCCGCAAAGATGGACCTTGAACGGAGTGGCCGGGTTGGATGTCGCTGCCCTCAGCACGGCCTCTGACTTCGTCCCGGTCAGCTGCATCACCAGGTAGTCGCCGTTCAGGGTTCGTTCCAACCGGTCCACTCGTCCTGCCACTTCCACTTCGTTGCCAAAGTAGACGCCCTTGGTCACAACCAACGACATGCCAGGTGACCATTGACGTAGGTCCACAGTTCCTAACCTCACCACAGCTCCCGTTTCCAAGGAGCTCACGTCCGGATCTCCTCCTCTCTCTACTGCCACCGCCGCTGGTCTCCGAAGCCTTGGAACTCCTGCTGGACGGCGCAACGGCACCATGGCTCCCAGTCTTCCAACTCTTGCCAAGACCTTGGCCTTGGCTTTTGCCTTTGCTTTCACTTTTGGCGCCATTGTCCCGGCGGCCTTCTATAATAGTTCTCTGGGGGCTCCCAATCACGCCCTCTGTACCTCTTCTTGACTCCTTTGGTCCCTCGACGCCTCGACCGCGATCTTCGTCTCTTCTTCCTCCTTTGGATCGGCTCTCTCTCGTCCTCGTCGTCGTCTTGTCCTTCTTTGGTTTTGCGCTCCTTCCTGGAGAAGGTACGCTTGGTATCTTGTCTACTTGCCTCTGACTTCGGGGCGGCCTTCAGCCCGATGCAAGCTCCCAATGGCCCTCCTCTGGGTCGGCCTCTCACAGGAGCTGATTCCTTCTTCTCGCTGATCTCTGTCTTTCCTTTTGCTGTCTTCTCCTCCTTCGCTTCCTCTGGGACTTCCTTCTCTTTGCCTCTGGTCTTTTCCTTTGGTTCCTTCTCCTCTGTGCTCTCCTTCTCCTTTGGCCCTTTGCTTCCTGAAGCTCCTTCGCCTTTGCTTTCCTCTCTTCTATCCTTGCCTGTCTCCTCTGATCCCTTTACCTCAAGGGATTCCTCGGAGTAAGAGTACTCCTCTCCTGCTGA
>VSDK01003329.1:56885-65776 GCA_009767595.1 Symbiodinium kawagutii | reverse complement strand
CTTCCATGGCACGTCCGGGCACACCGCCCAGAGGTCCACATGGGGTCGACGCCCACACACAACACAGGCCCAGGTGCCGCAGCTCACGGGGCTCAGGGGTCGCCAATGGGATCTCCATGGGCTAACAGAAAAATTAGGAACACAACTAGGATGTTTCTCCTAACATGGGTTTTGATGGGTTTTATTGGTTTTAGGTGCCTAAGAATTCGTGTTGAAGATTGTGTCTGATTGAAAGTCTGTATCTCCAAGAGCTCTCCTCTTTCGGTTTGGAATGTGTTCAGTCGATTTCCATTGATTCTCATTCATGGAACTCAATTATTAGGATTAGAAATCCATCATGATTGCTTAAAATGAGTAATTATAAGTCAAATGTAACTCTAAAAGGAGTTCGAATTGAAAATCAGATTTTCAATTGAAATTGGAAATAATAATGGAATGTCATTAGCATCCACTGCATTTGATGCGAAGAAGTTGCCCCGGGTCCGAAAAACAAAAAAGGCCCGGAAAAACGCACCCCAAAACGGCACTTGCAAAGAAACATGAGTTGGGACTTCAAAAGAAGCCCATGAGTTGGGAGTTGTTGAACAAGGGGTGCGTTTAACAACTCCCAACTCACTTGCAGGGAGTATAACTTGATTGGTTGAGTGTCGTTTATGATCATTTCTAGTGATGATTGTGGTGTTGAATTCTGTTTGGTATCTGCTGGGATTATGATGGGAACAGGTTGATTTTTTGCCAACACCGAACCTCTCCCATCTTTACCTGAATTGTCTAGGTTGATTGGAAACCTGACCCAAACATCAACACATGCGAACATATAGCTCATTGAAATAGTCTAGTGAAACATGCTATCTATGGTTCTCAGCTAGAAAATAATGATACCATCCAATGAAAAATAACGGGCTGATTGGGGGAAATGTAATTTCTGCTTGTAGAGGACGCGAACTTATTTTTTCCCTCCCCTCCCTGCGAGGTGGGCTAAGAAAAAGTAGCTTTGTACCACCCAGGTAGGAAGTTACAATTTTGTCAACTCCCCCACGAGACGAGACCAACAAGAGGGCGGGGGGAAGGTAAGTTACAATATTTTGAAGGGAGGGAGAAAAATGTAACTTACATTTGTTGGCTAAGGAGGTGGGGATGATCCAGTGAGAAACCATGAAACCTGATGCTTCTCCATGCTCCTCAAGATTCTCTGCCTCCACTGGACCCACGCACGAGATCCATCAACGCCAGCGCCGACGTACGAGAAGGATGGATCTGCAGCGGAAGTGCTGCAGGATCTGCATGGATCTGTCCCAACCTCTTGCGTTGCCCCTGCCTGTAGTGGGTACGAGAACAATGCCAGCATGGAATAGAGCAGTCGGGTCACGGCCACCACGCTGTTGTGCGGATATGTCTGCAACATCCAAAGGTAACCAATGAAGAATCTGAAACTAAGATCTACATAGTCTATGTCTTGCAACTTGAAGGAACTGTTTGGGACTGTTTGTGGAGGCTCACATTTCTGTTGATGGCTTCCCTCAAGCCTTGAGGACGTCCGAGCTAACCTGATCGCCGAAGGTCAAGTAGCCCACGACTGAGGCCCCACTCATTGCGACGAAGGTGATAAAGAACTTGGTGCAGCGGTGCGGCACTCGAAATCGGACCACAAATCACTGTGCAAAAGCATCGACCGCATTTCTACCTGGCTCCATTGACATGGTTTCATCTTGTAGAGTAGTGCAAGCTTTGAAATGATTCACAGTTTCACAGGGTTTCACGTTGACTCATCAACACAAGCTGGGTGAAGTTGACTTGTAGATCCCTTGTCACAGGTCTTTTGAGTCACATTGGGCCCCGGCTGCAGCTGCAATGATGCCATCCACTCGGCGACGAGTGGTGTCGCGCACCTGGCAGTCATGCTGATTCTCGTCGTGGTCAAGACATTTTGAAGAAATGGCAACCTGTTGGAGACCTTTTGTGGCATGTTAAAATGTTTTGTTGGTTTTCATGTATTTTTCATTCATTGTTCAATGGTGTTTACATTGTGAATTGAATCAGGATCCTCATGACATTTTTTGCACAGGCAATGTTTTCACAGCTCAATGCTCTCTGCGATTGATATGCCATGAGCGAGGTGCCTCGTTGCAAACTGCGAAGATATTCTGCTGGCACGTGAAGCCAAAGATGAAGACGGGCAAAGCCTGTGAAGGATTCACGGCCTCCTCAAAGTTAAAGCAAAAGCAAGAAACACATGAGTTGTCGTCATCTTTGCTTTTGGATCTGAGCAAACCTAAAGTCAAAGCCTGAAAAGGAAAGGTTCGCCTTTTTTGATTCGAAGCTCAGAGTTTAGCTTTGCTTTTCATGGCATGGAAAGGCTTCTAGTGCGCTTTTTTCTCCGGCAAAGTCGGATTCGTCGCCCTGACAGGAGTTTGAGACATCCGCAACTCCAGCCACATCTGTGCTTCGATAGGCAAAGGTAGAAGTCTTAGGTGTCAAATCTGACACCTAAAAACCAACATGAACCAACCATAGTAGCTAGATGTAGCCATCACCGCTCAACCAATTCTATTTCTGGTGAGCGCCTGCAACCGCTCAAACGCGGCGTGGCTTCAGGTGGCCCCCACGCTTCCTCAGCCGTCCAGCGGAAATGGTCAAGTGCCAATTGCTACAGAAGAACTCCGTAAGCCTCTTGATGAAAGCAACAAATAGTTTGAGCTAAAACTGAATTCATTATGAATATATATAAACTCTTGAAGCCATTGAATTCATACACAATGCCAAGAGTTTTTGTTTTCGGCTCTTGATGAATTCAATGGACTCTTGGCATGGTGCCACTGAAGTCCAGACTGTTCAGCGCGGAGCGCATCTTTGGCCAAGCGCCGAATCCTGGGCATGCTCTCCCAGGACACTCCGAGGGTGCTTTGCTACTTCTGCTACTTCACTCAAAGTAAGACTTCACTTACTATTTAACTCAAAATCTCAAATTTAGTCCGACTTTACCTAATTCAACTTATTCAACTTATTCAACTTATTCAACTTCAGCTCGCCTGGGCAACATGTTTTCTCGGAGCTTCAGCAACTGCTTCTCCAACTCCTCCTCTGTAGCAGTGCCTTGGACGCTAAGAGATTGGCTGTTTCCAGTTCCTTGTTGCAGCTTAGCGCCGGACGCCAGAAAGGTTGGATTGGCAACGCTTCGCCATCATCTGACCTCGCAAGTTGGTCGCCATTCCTCTCTTCAAGCCTGTGAGCCAAAGACCTTTGAGCCCAGACTGTGTGCAAAATAGGGCTTCTTATGGTGGAAATTTTGTCATACCTGACTTCACATTCCTGGTAGAACCTAAGATGTTGTCAAGCATGAGGGGTTCTTTGGATTTTGGCCACTGCTCAACCACCTGCAGGACTAAGTCAGGAGCTTCACCTTGCGTTTCTCCACGACTTGCTTGACCACCTGACAGAGGACATGTTGAGAGTCCCAAAGTGTCACTGTTGTCCACAGCTGCGCAGTAGCCGTGCAGTGTGGGATTCTCAAATGACTTGAAGAGCAACTTGTGCCTCTTTGGGCTTGGGCTTTGCTTTCAATGAAGACAACCAATCCTCAGCGCGGTCAACTCGAGGTGAATGGGAGTGGCTGAAATTGTCGCTGGTCTGGCTGAAAATGTTTTCTTTCCAAGAAACTGAGATATGAAATCTTCCACTGCTAAGCACTAAACCAGCTCTGCTTTCGGCTGTTCTGTCTCCTAGAATCTCAAAAAGATATCTCTTCAAGAATCAAAACAAACTGAAGAATCCCGTGAGAAACAAACTAAGTCAGAAACTAAGTACTTCAAAGTCAAAACACAAAGAATCAAACAAAAAACACGCTTCAAATTTCTCAAAAGTAGTTTTCTTCCTCTCCTGTGCTTCCAAGGTCGAGAGCCATCCCCCGGCCGCTGCCTCTCGGCATCAACGGATGCGAAGGCAGATCTCCCATCTACTGCCGCGCCTCCGGAGCCCCGACTTCCCCAGGGACTTCCCCAGGGACTTCCTGAATGCCTTCATCCTCCTGGACCTCTGAAGAAATCAAGAAATCAAGATATCAAGAAATCAAGAAGAAGAAGAAGAAGAAGAAGAAGAAGAAGTTAAGAAGTTAAGAAATGGAGGTCTGGAAGTTCAACATACTTCAACCCTTCATTTGAGAAGAAATCGAGAGGAAATTCAAGAAAGAAGTTCAAGAAGTTCCCAAGGAAGTTCCCAAGGAAGTTCTGAAGGAAGAGTTGATCTGCTGCGGTTGCCTCTTCCTCTGGGCTTTCACACGGGGAGGTCCGATTTCTGTCGTTGGGGTCCACCTTTGAAGATCCGGGCAAAGCTGGGTGCTACCTCGACGAGCCTCAGACGAAATGCCCCTGAAGCCAAGTCAGTTCTAAACGAAACAGAGTTGTCGATCCTGTCCAAGTCACTGCTTTTTTGCTGCAACTTTGCGCTTCTTCTTGGGAACCTGGAAACAGTTGGCCTTAAACACATATGGAGGTTTCTCAATATAGGGGACCCAAACAATGGTTGGTTCATTACTATGAATGATTGATGTTGGATGATTGGGGGGACCCCTATTTTGAGAAACACCCATATGGCCAAGCACTGAACCCAGCCTTTGTTTCCTCCTGGTCACCTTCAGCTGTGCCCTGACGCAAAAGTCTGGCGAGAAACTCTTGGGATCTCTCGGGATGTCTGGGGTCTGGGCCGGATCGTAGCGTCTCACCAACAAACGGTCACCTGGCATCATGGGCTCTGCGTCAACTATGCTGCCGTTGGCAAAAAATCATAACGCCTAAAGTGTTTCGGAAAAGTTATTGCTGAGGTCATTCAACGCAATATTTTGATTGCTCTTTTTCAATTCTACAAATGTCCACAATCTTCCAACTCGGCCTAAACTCGTCATCTCACCCTGCGCCTTCCAGGTGAGAATTGCCAATGCAAAGAACGCAAAACAACAATGGAAAGGAAACAGCAACCTTCTCACAAAACAAAGGTCGATAAAACAATAACATACCATCTTCCTACAATTTCCTACATCTTCCCAGGTCTTCTCTTGTTCTGAGTAGTTTGATCCTCATCCAATTCCCACCTTGTGTTGTTTACAAAAATGGCACGCCTTTCGTATCTTGGGTCTCAAAGCTTGCACAGAATAATATTATATGGACAGGACACGAAAGTTTTCTGAGATTCCATGTGTATACCGAGCTGGAATCAGAAGGCACTGGTGATGGGACCCAAACCAGCACCCAAATTATGGGTACTCGGAAAACGCGTTGTGGCATCGTAGTCATTAGTGGTTCAATATCCAAAGTTAAAAAGGGAAATGTTTGCCTGCAAGTGAAGAATTGTGGAATATCTATATTCTGAAATCCCATCTGGCAGGATAGGTTGGGCAAGCTTGAGTAGACTTGGGGGGGAAAAAAACTCAAGGCTACCTTCCCCACCGAGAGAAATCCAATCAGCAGGCTTTTGACCTCTGGTTCTGGACATGTCGTCCTCCTAAGCCTGGGACTGGCTCATTTTGAATGCTCTGGCAGACGGAATTCTGAGTTTCTTTTGTATCACTTCATAGGTGGAAACCTGTTCCCAGCTCCCATCATTCTCGACTGGTGATTTTTAGGGGACAAACTAAGGGTACTAACTTCATATATCAAAGAGCAGTTCTCTTTTGCAGAGGAATGACGTAAGAAACCGATAGATAAAGCATCAAATGTATTTTGGATATTTGCTTCTTACAGAGGTCTCACAAGTTTCGTTTTAGCTATGGGGAACACACCGTCAACCCTTGAAGCAGCTCTTGTTCTAAGCCTTACGGGTCTTCATCTCAAAGCAGCCTTAATGACCCCAGCAATCGTCAGCAATCCGTGCCTACTGAAGCGCACAGCGCACTGTGGAAGCCATGAGGCGAGCAGCACACAAGACGCCATGATGAGTTTCCTGCTTCGTTTGAATCAAATCTTTTGGCATGTGACACTTGAGTTATTTAGCTCGGCTGCAAGCAAAACATGGACACAGAAACATGTTTTGCAGAAATGTTGAGGGATGTGAACTCGAAGAGAAAAATGAGTCTCATGAGTTGCATCATTTCTACGTTTCGCCGGAGGCTGCACGGCCACAAGACAAATAATATGTCATGCTCTTGGTATACAGGGTAAACATACTATTAGTATACTGCTAGTATACAATATGTCACTATTAGTATACAGTGTACTGTATGCTATGCACAAACTGCAGCGGTCATGCACATTCTCTTTATTCGAAGTAAAGATCCTCTGGCAGCCTTTCATGTGCCAGAAACATGCTTTGTCTTCAGCCATTGTTTCCATTTCTTACCTCTCAAAATCTGCAAGACATTTCTTGACTCCGACACGATCAGACTCCACAAATCGCACCTTCCCAAGATCAAAGGGATCCGAAAGATCGATGGCTTTGACGTTCGCAGAATAACATGGCAGCTCCTGGCGACGAAACCATGGCAGCTCTGGCAGCTTCGAAGCCATGTGCTATGTTTCCTCGCGTTTCCTCGCGTCCTCATGGTGGCAGGGTTCGAAGCTCTTCGAAGGCTGAATGAAAAACAGCATGATCAGCACGACCGTCCAAATGACAATCAACAAGGATCCAGCCTCAGTGGAGAAGTTTGGAAAGAATTGGAACAGTTGGATTATGCAAATTAGCAGTGCAATGGTGGATAAACCTCCCAACTCCACTTCTTCTAAGTGTTCACTTTTTTGACCCACAGCCATTAGATCATTTCGTAGTCATCAGAGCCCTAGGAACCTTGCCATCGTGGCATCTGGTACTCGCACCTAGAAAGCCTGCAGGCACTCCAAGGAGCAGCAGTGAACTTCAAGCCGCTCAAATTTTTGCAGCACGCCAAAGACCCAGCCACTGCAAACCTGTGCGACCAATCAGACCAATCTGAAATTGCTTTGGAGAAGAGATCGGGACAAAACGCTGCAAAGCCAACAGAAACAACAAAACAAAAAGCTCAATCCAAGCTTCAACAAATCATCCAAGCGACCCAATCAAAATCACTTCCCAACGGTGAAAACTTCTGAAGCCGAAAAATGTGAGTGCCTTAGCACATGTCTGCAACATATCATAGGCTGCTCCGGAAAGAAACTGGCAAACTTCACATACTGAATAAGCACCTGTTCGAACACTTGAAGAATCTGTGAACTGTCATGCTTCAAAGTGGTCGAAAATGATTTGTCACACTTGAAAGTTTGCCAAAGATCTGAAGCTCAAAATCTCTACTTAGTCTACGCAGTCTATACTTAGTTTACTAACTCTACTTACTCTACTTAGTCTACGTGGTCTACTTGAGATTTTGAGATCCCAAGGCCCCTCGCAGGGCTCTCCCCTTGAGGCTCGCTGCAGGCGGTGCCAAATCACCCACGATGATCAGATACGACGTCGCCACCCCGAAGCACTTCACCATGACAGCACTGTCCTTGGCTCGGCTCCACTGGGCTCTACCGGGGCTCCACTGGGCTGTGCCAAGGAGTTGTTAAAGGTGACTTAGGACGACTTAGGATGAGCACATCCAACACACCAAGTCTGACGAAGGCTCAATCAACCATGTCCAGCGAGGGGCAACTGCTGAAGCGACCTTGGCGGCATCCAACTTGGAAATGTCACACGATGTAAACATATGAATCTATTTGCGTACGTTTCTATAGATTCTAGATGTTCCTCACATGTTTGGCACCCCGCCGTGTAGAAGGTGCAAGGTGCTTCGCCAATCCTAGAGTCAGAGCAACGTCCAAAGCGAGCTCTGGGAAAGTTGCTAAATTTGCCTTTACAAATTAGTTGATTATAAAATGTTTTCCTTTTTTCTAATTGTTTCTTCCTGTTCTTTGCAAATTTCCTTTGCTCTGCTCGACACTAGGCCTGGCCTTCGAGCAGAGCACTGCAGCAAATGGCATCCGAAGGCTGAGCAAAAGGCGAAGACCACCATCAACAGCATCCCCAAAGCGTAGCCTGACGCCCAGCTTTGAAGATGTTCCGTGCTCTCGGATCCAATGATTACAATATAGCGTCATTGACCACAGCAACAGCCATTCATTGAAAGATACTGCTTGCTGAATATCTGATGTGTATCCCTGCAAATGCTACAAACAAAATCTGAAAATGTGATGTGTATCTCTATATGTGTAGTCAAAATCTGTTCTTGCGGTGCTCCTCCTGATTTACCACTCCACAAACAGTAACCTGCTGTGGCTAAGGGACTGCTCCCACCTCACCTGCTTTGGCCAATGCTGCTGGCATTCCAAGAAGTCCAGAACCCCCGAGCAAAGTGTTGGCCAAGACCAAGATTCCGCTGCGCGCGGTGGCGAAGCCCAGAGCATTTTGTCTTTTGGCAGACTCGAAGTCAACACGGGAACTTCTTGAACTTGAACTTCTTGAAGCCACTGAAAGAGCCGCCTCCAACAGAAATGTGCTAGGCAGTGTTTTTTTGTTTGGCTGAAAGTTGTATTTTCACGCAAAACACTCAGGAAAAGTCGCGCAGGAAAATCTCAAATAATCTATCTGTGGTCACAGAGTACTTGTGCCTGACTCTCTGTCTGAAGCAAATTCTGTGCCTGCCAAACGAATTGCAATGAGGGAGCAACGGAAAACCACTTGCCAAAAATAAAATTTGGTGTGAATGAAGGTCTGAATTGCAAGCTGCACTAATCCACGTAATCTCATTGGCGTGCATGTGTTGACGTGTCTTCAAGTGTGCCACCTATGTAAAAGAATGCAAAATTTCCAAGATGTGAGTGGAACATTGCCTGTGCTAAGGAATCTTTGCCATCAGGGGCCGCAGTCATGTTTGGCTCAAATTTCGGATTGTACCAAACTATGTACACCTTTGTCTATACGTACCCTGTTTTCATTCCAAAAACACAAGT
>VSDK01003329.1:34385-54385 GCA_009767595.1 Symbiodinium kawagutii | reverse complement strand
GCCTTCACACGCTTCATCATCTCCTGATACGGATGGCTTTCATGGTGATTAATATTGGGTTGGTGATAGTAAAGGATCAGGGTTAAGGATGATGGTTGATGTTGATGTTGATGATGATGGTGATGTTGATAATGATGGTGATGCTGATGATGTTGATGATGATGATAATGATTATGATGATGATGATTATGATGATACTTATGATGATGATTATGATGATGATGATGATGATGATGACGATGATGATGATGGCGGCGGCGGCGATGATGAGGATAAAGCCGATAAAGAAAATAATCAAAAAAAGCATTGACGGTGAGGACAAGGAAAATTGTACCAAGCTACAACGCACCAAGCTCCAGTCGCTGGTAGATCGGACAGTCATTGCAGAAGTGAAACAGCGTCTGTAGCGAAGGAAATAATGGAGAATTGATGATAAAAAGCGAGGGCCCCTGAAAAGCAACCACAACCGCACCAAGAAACAATAACCAGCCAAACCAGACACCAAACCAAACACCAAACAAAACAGCAAAACAAGGAGCCAATCAACTCTCCAACTATCACCAATAGCACTACCATCCTGCACAAATTGATAACTAAGCCCAGTGAAACTCCGCGCTCACGCATCTCAGAACTCAAAGAACCAGCCATCCTTTCCGTCTCTTGAGACAGAACGCTCATCATTCACAATGATGCCACAGTCAATTACTTCATTACGTCTTCGCACGCACCGAACAAAAACACACCAAGCGCGAAACGACACGGGCAGCGCGCTGGCAGTCAGCAAGCTTTTCTGCGCGCTGCGAACACACGAAAAGCAGGTATGCATTCATGCATATGACCCCTATGGCTTCACCATGTGGCTGCTGCGCTGCTGTCAATCTTGATCTGCTTCAAAGAAAGGGAATAACTTTTGCAAGTGGACAGGGTTTGTACTTAGGTTTTCTTGGCGCTGACTTTGCGCTGCAAAGTTTCACCTGGTAGCGGAGCTTGAGTAGCTCTCTCGAGATCGTTCTTTGCAAAGTGCAAGCGCTGATCGTCATGGAGACTGAACCGCGAAAGAAGCAAGGAAGACCCCAGTCTAGTCTACTCCTCAGGTGTTCCATCTCAAGGGAACGCCGAACGTCTTTGCTGGAACTCAAGTAATGCGGATCATACGGAACAAGTCCCCTCAGGACATGTTGCTTCATGCGCTCCACTCAGCATCGAAACACGAGCTGATCAAATCGATGTTCAGCTTTCACGAGCTGATCAAATTCACGAGCTGATCAAATCGATAATCGATGGTGCCATGGGTGCCATTGCTCGCGGTAAAGCCGCGCTGAAGCTGTCGCCACGTTGTTGCCTCGATTTCCCTTCTTTCTGCTGTGGTATTTGCATTGGTGCTGTCACTGTCATTCTGTGGTTAGAGTTTACTTTTTCTGCGGATAACAGGGGTGTGCAGCTGGAAACATGCCTTGGAGAGAGAACGTTGGGAAGCCATTCACCCTGAAAAGTTCTTCGGTGGTAATCGATCTCGAAGATGACTCACCAGTTCACATGGATCCAAATCATGAGCCGCCTGTTGACCCTCCTTCTGAAGCTAAGCTAGAGGAAGTTGATCGGAGTGCAAATGCCAGCCAGTTTGCAGAAGAGTTCTTTGGATCCCATGAAGGTGATCTTTTTGGCAGCAGTCAGGGATGGTGGCATGAGGATGAAAGTGCCGCGGTGGCGCAGGAACACCAGGCCAAACGGACTGCGAGCCCTCTGGATTTAAGTGCAAGAAAGTTGCTCTCTGGTCCGACTCTCAGTGATGCTAGTTTCTCACAACTAATGGCAACGTCCTTCAATGCTTCTATTTCATCTGAATCCTTGAAGATGCCGTGGGAAAAGGGGCCCTTCATAAGTCTCTTCGAACCAAGTTCAAAGGTGGGCCTGCAAAACCCTATTGGCACAGGTACAGATTGGGTCAGGATTGGTGACCAGGCCGACATTGAAGACGTAGTCTCAAAAGTTTGTGAGGTGCAGGAGCCCCGTTGCGAACTGAGAGGCGCCGTGTATGAGAAAGTAATCATGGCGTTGTCTGATTCAACTTTTCAGCAGCAGCTGGATGAGAAGATGAGCCTGGCAGTTTCAAGATGGCACTGCATTCTTTCATTCAGTTTGCTAGCATCAACTACAGGGAGACAGGTTGCAGCTCTTGGCAATGATTGCAGTGCAGGCTCTGCCGCTCAGAGGATCATCAGGGCTGTCATAGGTTCGAAGTCTCCCAATACAGCCATCATCCGAGCATCCAGTGTGTTGAGGTACATCAGATGGTGTTCAGATTATCATCCAGATGTTGACAATCCTTTCTTCGAGGAACTTGCCTGGCAATACCTATGTTTCCTCCAGGACCAAGAGTCGTCTGCCACCAGTGGTGCCAGTTTTCTTTCCGCTTGCAGGTATGCACATCATGTTTTTGGATATTCGCTGGGTTCAATCCTAGAGAGTCGCCGAATCCAGGGTGCCACTGAACTGATGTACCAAGAGAAGCGTTTCTTGAAGCAGGCGAAGGTGCTGACGGTAGAGAACGTACGCTGGTTGCATGAACAGGTTGTCAACACGAGCTTGGTTGATTTTGACAGAGCTTTGTATGGATACTTGTTGATTGCCATTTATGGTAGATGCAGACACTCCGACTTAGCCTACGTGCAAGACGTCCACATTGATGCTGACAGCGAGTCTGGGTTTTGTGAGATCAGGACTGCCAGGCACAAGACGTCGAAAACTGCTGCTCAGAAGTCAATGTTGTTGCCTATAGTCCTGGCAGTCACTGGTGTTCATGGCAAGGTCTGGATATATGATGTGAAGGCTGCGTTTGAAGCTGTTGGACTTTCACTTGACGGAGTCATTGCTGGACCGTTGATAAGACCTCCATCCAGTTCAGCAAGGTTGGGTCTATGTAGGCGAGGAGTGACTTCAGCGGAGATCACGAACCTGTTGAGGCACTGCTTTGATACAGGCCCTGTGGAGTCTGGGGCTGGTGAGCCCAGGGTGTCTTCGCACAGCCTCAAGGCAACAGCGCTTGCATGGGCAGGGCGTTATGGTGTGCAGCCTCAAGACCAAGCAGTGCTGGGCCGACATGTGAGTGCAACATCTGAGACAAGTGCAGTCTACTCTCGAGATGTGGCGATCAGGGCAGTCGCGGTGCTTGTGGATATCATCAAAGCCATTGCTGACGGACGGTTCTTCCCGGATGCGCCCCGGAGCTTGTACCATGTCGGTCCAGTTTTGGAAGAACAAGATAGCGACGGGAGCTTTGTGAAAGTTGAGGCCGCATCCACATGCAAGACCGAGCTGGACGAACCTTTCTTGCCATTTCTCGATCTATCAGCTGCAGAGCCCATTTGGGTCGATGACGGCGATGACGAAGATGAGTCGGAGGCAAGTTTGAGTGACGCCAGTGATGAGTCAGAAGCACCACCTCCTAGCAAGGTGGCCAGAGTAGCGGAGCCGCAACAGGGAAGGCCACGAACAAGGTTCTTCAAGCACAGGAAGTCAGGCATGGTCCACTTCCTAGATGACATCATGGACACTTGTGCCACGAAAGTTTTGGCCTGCGGTAGACCGCTCACTTTGAGCTATGCTGCCTCGCAAGACACAATTGGCATGTGTAAATTGTGCCGTGTCCAGGCCAATAAGCGAGCATCTTGACCTCTCTATCAGAGATAAAAAGGTGCGCCGAGAGTGCATGTGCATTGGCCATGCCAGAATGTTCACACATGGTGTGAACCGAATTGCAGGGGCATTCACTCGGCTGAGAGCCATGTCAAGGTGACATTGGATGTGAATTGCAGGGGCATTCACCTTCGGCTGCATGGCAACCGGGCTCAAGTTTTTCATCATGCAGCTTGATGCATGCCATGGACATGTGTTGTTGTTTGAGAGATGTGAGTTTGCATGTTTTTGAATGCCCCCCTAAAGTTCCCATAAGCAGCTTGTAGTCCTTGTGCCATTAAACCGTTGGGTAGGATATAACACGCTATCGAGATTCGAATGCTTGTTTTTTGTCTCCACGTGCCACTGCGAGAGTTGCTGGCCACGATTGACGTAATAAAGATCATCATCAAAAACCAAACCCGCCGAAACGAACACGCAACAACCAACCCCACAAGCGGCCAACCAGGATCCCCTCAGCCAGGATCCCAGTCAGCATCGAAACACCCATCCGATATTTGGAACTCGTCCATGGCACTGGCACCATTCTCCATGGCAATCCTTGCAATCTTCTTAGCGCTCAACCAGGGGCATCCACCCCACAAGACATGGGAGATCAACGTACTTGAATGCTCACGCCTCACCTAGCGACTGCACAACGGCCCATCCCTTCTTCACAAGCTGCATGGTAGAGATGTTGAAAGACACTTTCCCAACGTGGCACAGCATGTAAAACTGTTTTTTTTGCCTGCTGCGGTGCCGGTGTGGCGCAGAGCCTCGGTCACCACTTCAAATTGCAAAGGTGAAAAAATGAAGAATGTGCCAAAATTCAACCAAACCAGACCAGAGGGGACCAACCAAGGCCAGAAACAAAACCAGCAACAACGAACTAAAACCACCCCCAAACACCAAGAACCAATCAAGGCACAAGTTATCATCAATTAGGTGAAACGTCCGCTCTCATTTACATCACGCGACGAAGAGCCAAGCTTGGTATGAAATGTTTGGCGCAATCCTGACAGCGCAAGAATGCCTGACGGTTGGCAGAGGAG
Source organism: Symbiodinium kawagutii (assembly GCA_009767595.1). Classification (NCBI taxonomy): domain Eukaryota; class Dinophyceae; order Suessiales; family Symbiodiniaceae; genus Symbiodinium; species Symbiodinium kawagutii. The sequence continues at coordinate 49,658 of VSDK01003329.1, read as the reverse complement.
GATGATGGCAGATGATGCGCAACAAAGCATAGACGCAGCAACCATCGGAAATTGGAGGCCACTACCGAATCACGACAATGAAGATCCAAGTCCACTTCAGGTGGCACAACAAGCGTCTTTCCAAGAGCACGCTCGCGAGTCCAGGAGCCACAACCACGATTTTTCTTCTGGACGCCTGTTTTTTTATCCGTAGCGCCGTCCGTCTCAAAATAAGATGCACTAGAAAATGAAAAAGCAACCAAGCCAACCAGGAACCGACCAAGAACAACAAACTACAACGCAACAAATCAAAACTAAACCAAAAGCAACTCGGACACCGGAACCAAACCAAGCCAAAGCATTCTTAATTTTTTTCCCGGGTAGCGAAGGAAGCCCCAGAGGGAGCGGCAATCAAGGAATCAAGGAAAGAGAAGAAAAGAGAGAGAGGTAAAGGAAAGAAAAGCGACCAACCAAACACCAGCCAAAGGCCAGGGAAAGAAGGACACTTGTGCACCAAAAGGAGGGGAAGAGGGATAAACCATCACCAGACAAAGACCAGGGAAGGGAGCAAGGTAAGAGTGAAGAGGATAGCCGTAGCGATCTGCTGCCTGAATCCGTCCATTTATTAATGAAGAAAAGAACGGTTACGGCCCCCGGAGGTTGGTCGCTCTTGATGCACATGCTTTGTTCGCACTTGCCCTGTGAACGTACGTGATTGTCGATGTTCTCGATTGCACTCTGGCGCTTTGAGCAACTTGCTACCTTCTTCACGGTTCATTGTCAACTGCTACCAATCTCTCAGTGACGCCTTGTGACGCTGTCGAAATTCGCCTCCTGCTTACGTTTTGCCGAATCTGTACAGTCTTCTTGTCTCACTGTAGGCCAGTTGATGCACCTTCATAGATTAGAATCTGTGATTCTTTTGTAGTGCTACATGTGACCGCTGCCACCTGCGCATAAGCGGCGCCCTTGAAGAACAAAAAAGAGGCCAGGAACTGTTATGAAGAACACAAGCGAAGTTAGAAACAGTGGGCAGTGCCAGATTAGTTCCAGCTTCTTGGCGACAATTGAACAAAATTAAACGAGGCCAAGGTGGCGACTAACAGTGCAGAATTTCCTTCTGTTGAAATGCTGATAGCCTTCCGTTGGAAGCTTAAAAGGTGGAGTGGTTGTCCGGAAGGGATTGAAAGAGCTATAACTTGCGCAGTATTCGTGCTGAGAGAGTCACCGTAGCAGCAGGATTGGGAGCCTGAAACTTAATTGAAATTTTTAGCACTTGGTACATCATGTTTAATGCGTAATGTCTGCAGGCACGATGCCATAATGAGATCGGTCCCACAAGCCTTGTCCGAAGCTGGAGTCAGAAAGGGGCAGGTGACGGCATGGGCAACCTCCATCTGCAACTTTGAGGACGTGATCCCCTTCTGCTGAGGGGCAACTCCATCCATCTGATGCTGGACCAGCGTTCATTTAAGCTGTTGGAGCTGTGGGAGCACTGCTGCAAAGGAGCCAGTCGTAAGCAGAGCCTCGAGTAAATGTCGGCGTACAAAGGCACTGCACCGCTTTGCAAAGTGACTGATGTTAATATGCAGCCTTGCCAATGGCCACTCCACATAAGTCAATGAATAAGTGGAATAGGCTGTGGGACAATGTACGAATATTTAGCCACCACTGTGGGTTCCGCCAGCTGTGAAATGTGAAGCAGTGCTTCATAGGTTGCTCGAGTTGCTGCTGCATATGAAGCCGTCTTGTTCGTCTTCTGAGCAGAGCGAGTGCGGAGTTTCACACGTTTCACGTAGCATTAGATGTTGTTTGAGAAATCATTGTTGGTTGCTACCCTAGCTCTTTCAACTATGTTAAAAGGCGCCAAGAGGCAGGCACCGACATCACACTCCCCACCGTCTCGAATTTTGCACACGTCCTGCATAGTCGCTCCACAGCTAAAATACTGAGCACAACAGGGGAATCAGCAACTACCTAGGGCTGCTCTGGGATGTTCTGCTTGTATACTTCCCCATTCGCATGATCCCAGAGCTCTTTGCTCACACGAGTAAGCTCCCACGAATGGACGTTAAGGATTTCCAGCAGGTAGTCTCGCTTCCTTCAAGAAGATGGGGATCCAGTTCTTATAACTGCTGACGGGAGGCTGCCAATGCCTTCGCCATCCCTCCCTCGTACACGGCTACTGACCAAGCCTGTGGGAGTGGTCTGATTACGGTTTCATATTTGCATGTGTTGCGTTTTACAAGGGACGTTTCAAATACTAAGACAGATCAAGCTGCCGCGCCCTCAGCCTTCCCCCGCCAAGGAATCTACCTCGGTCCGCTCACGGCATCAACCGCCCAGGCCTTTCCCTCAATGCCAAGCTGAATCTATCCTGGGGCAGGCTCACCAGGCAATTTCGAAGCGGCCTCAGCAGATGCTTCGCAATGACTTTTACGCCATTTCGCCTTGTCCTACAGAAGATCTGGTAAGGGAGCTCTTCAAACACCCTTTCCCAAGAGGTATGTTCCTTCCCTCCCTCAACACTCGCTTCTTGCTTATTACACTGGCAAGGCTCGAGCCGAGGAAGCCATCAACACGGCTTCCGCAAGCACTAGTGAGTGGCCGATACGCACGAGTGTCACAACGACGGTGGCGCAATGCAGAAAAAGATGGTCGGATTGCCATCGCAGTAACCTGAATTCACACCCATTGTTCTCCTGCCGAAAATGATCAGAACGGCCATGACAGCCATTCAATGTCTCCGCAGGAGACACTCTGGACATCTTGGTGTTTAAACATCAAGGGCAGAGAAGGCACGTAGTTCGAATGGAGCAGCATACTGCGTTGCGCCTGCTTAGCAGCATGAGCGCGGTCACCCCGCAACAGAGCCAATTCATCAAAAAGAATATTTTGTAGGAAAGGGCCACACGAGGCCACTGCAAGGAAAAATCTGCAAGGCAAACAGCACCGCAACGCCATGCGCCCGTAGCCCAAAGTGCAAGGTAGACGGTTGCAGAAATTGCGGAGAGGAAGGAAAGGGAGGACAGGAGAAGGAGCGACCCACCGAACACCAGCCAAAGGCCAGGGAATGAAGGAAGCTCGTAGACTAGGACACAGGGAAACAAAGAAAAAGGGGATAAAGAGGGGGAAGACCACACCAACACCGGCCAAAGGCTAAGGCAAGGCAAGACACCCCAAGGGGAAGGGAAGGAAGACAAGGACTGTACCACAGGGACAGCATATCAGAATGCACAAAGCTATCATCCAGGCATTGCTGCCCATCTACAAATGCGCAACCTCCTTGTCCTGGAGGAGGCGCAGCAGCTTGGTGAACATAAAGGCACATATGCGCAATCTCTTACTAAAAGCAATTGTCTACATGTTCTGACAGGCGATGACAAACAAAGTCAAGGCGGCTTGGCTGCAGGCGTAGATGCTGAGGCGGTAAGAGACCGAATCAATGAATCAAGTATTGGCCTTAGAGGGCAACACCACTGGGTTACACCTGCCACCCTTGCCTTAACGCTCGTGAAAGGGACAGAACCCAGCAAAGAACGAAACCTTGATTTAGTGTTTCGCCAAGCCGCTGCCGTTCAATACACAGCGTTGACCCGTCCTCGGAAAACAGATAGCCCCAGTCGACTGTTGCCAAGCTCCCTTTCGGTCCCTGCCACTCAGGGCGTGCGTAACTTGCCTTCGATTCCTCAACATAACACGCAGGACATGCCTTGTTCTTCGGTCCCTCCAGGCAATTCCCCTCCAGTACTTCCTTCTCCGGTTTTGATCGCTGACAATGCTGCTGATGCTACAGTCCGTTTAGCCTGCCCGACTAATCAAGGCTGGAACCAATTTGAAGTGGACCTTGCATTAGCCACACCGTACGGTACAGACCTACCCCTTCAGGCGTACTGGTCGCTGTTATGGTCGCTCCAGCACGAACCATTGCTGAAATATGCAGACACAACTAGCCCACTGGGAGTACTTCTTGTCCAGGGTGTTTTATCTGCTATGCCAGGATCTCCCTTGCAATTCATGCTTGCTACAGACTCGCTCAGCGCCAGTGGCCTCGCCGGATGCCACCATTGGTCCCTCATTCTTCCTACTAGCTCACGTGTCCCAGCGCCCATTTATGAACCTGTCATTGCAATACAATACCCTATGCTTTGCTCCTTTGGCCAAGGAGAATGGCGGATCGGAACAGGCACCCGTCGAACAGACTACACTGTCCCTACGGGGTTCAGATATATCCATTGGGACCATGAAGTCAGCCCTGCCCCATTTAAATCAGACAAGGAGAAGATCAACGAAGTTGTCGCGCAACAGGTGTGGAAAGAAGTCATGAAATTCACCTCACATATTCCCGCCTATGATCCGAATGCCATTGGTGCCCACACCGGACTACTTGCCCTTACCAATATTGGGGGGCTCAAAGGTTACCTGGCAGATGCGCCTACCCCTTTGCTACCTAATCGCAAGCCGGTTCCCTTCAAAGTTGATACGGTTGTTACACTGGCTGGCGCAACCTGTTACCATGCACTGGTCTTTCAAACTGGGGTGAGTTTCCTCAGTGGGCAACCTGAATACTCAGAACTAGCCAACCGTGAAGCGTACACCCGGGCTACAGTTGGGCTCACACGTGCGCAAACCGTCACCACCATTGTCAATCCTTTAGACATGCGAGGCTTGCCTGGCTGCGTTATACAGTCCTGGCTACTCTCATGTACGGGGTATCTATCATTAAATCAAAATTTGATCGCTTCTATAACGCGAGTGGGGGCATGTATAACGTTGTCCTGTCCTTGGATGAAATGCAACGTCACTTATCTGGGCGCTACCTAAGCCATGACAGAGGGTCCCCATTCCCTCTCGCGCTCGCTGTCAAATACAAAGTAAAGTATCGCGGGCAAACTATCGCCCGCGCGGACCGTTTACATCTCATGCTTGCGCTGGCTCGTAATGTTGCACATTCCTCCTATCAGTGGCCACAACAAAAAAATTTGTTTGTGTGTGTGTTCCTTTGCTTATCTATCAATCAGTTTAAAATCAAAACTAATAATTAAAATCGTATCAAACTTTTATATAAAAAAATAAAATATATTATTGATCATTTCTTTTTCATTCATTCTTTAGTAGTGTCGGGGGTGAAACACTGTTGAGACAAGTTCAAGTCTCAAACCTCATGGCCACCCAAAATCAAAGGGAGGGAACGAAGTGAAGGGCGGGTGATCTTCGAGGAAAGGAACAAGCGGAACCCTCCCACCACACCCTATAGCCAAAATTGCGTGGAAAGAGAATTCACATTCAGTGATTCACAAATTCACAATGCAGTGAAGTGACACGCGAACATGTTTGTGTGGTTGGGTTGGAAAAGAAAATAGTCTCAAATAAAAAGACGAGTCATGAAATTCACATGACAAGGAATCAAAGTGTCACAAGACCCAAATTGAATTTCATATCAAAGGTCAGAATATCAGAACGCATGCGGTACGTTCGCGAGCTCACAACACACAACAAACACAGGCTACAACGAGTTGACGCCAAACGTTTGTGTGTGTGTTCCTTTGCTTATCTATCAATCAGTTTAAAATCAAAACTAATAATTAAAATCGTATCAAACTTTTATATAAAAAAAAATTATATATATTATTGATCATTTCTTTTTCATTCATTCTTTAGTAGTGTCGGGGGTGAAACACTGTTGAGACAAGTTCAAGTCTCAAACCTCATGGCCACAAAAGTCATGTCGCCAACTCACCCCCGTTCAATTGACATGTGCTTATTTGGCCTGTTACCAATTGCATCAACTCTGATGGCAGGTGGATGTCACCTTCGAGAGTTCCTTCGATGAGCTGCGCACACTTTTCTTGGAGCTCGCGTGAAGGCAAATCTGCAATGTTAGATGGTGATGGCACTCGCTCATACCAAGGAGTCGAAGGATGCAGAGTATCAAGATATGACACTGCAAAAGCGATGTTGTACATGCTGAGTGATGGCGAGTTTCCCTTTATGAGGCTGAAGCGGGCAGCTTCGTTATCAATGAAGTAGATCGCCGAAAGGTTGGCAAGCTCTAGCTTGTACTTACATCGGACAAGTAGAACAGCAAACAATTCAATCTGGCATATCAGCTGAACTAGTCCCATGTTTTCCCAATACCTCAAAGCGTCTGCTGAAACCTGTCCCCAATGCACTGCACGAATGCTTAAGGAAGGAATTATCACAACCGCTCCCCATGTAGCTTTGCCAGCCTCGTACGCACCATCTGTGTACAGCAATGCAGGGCGAGCATCCCTCAAGTACCTGAGAACACGGGGCTGCATCGACTGTAAGAGCTTGGTAGTGTCTTGGCAGACCTTTGCAACTACTTTGGCATCATTGGACCCGTGACTCAAAGAAGCGAAAAAGCGGGCGGCAGGTTTCAAAGATCTTCCAATGACGAACCCACCGGCATAGTTGAGCAATCCATGCATGCTCGCAGCTTCACTTGGAAGGATCGACTTGCGGCTCTCAAACCCTTCCAACATTTTGAGTATCCTAGTCACCCGGTTGTGACGATTGGCAACCCTGACCTGTTCCTGCCAGAAATAGCTCAAGTCAAAGGTAACGCCAAGCACTTGCATCGACAAAGAGAAGTCCACACTTTTCTTTCCAGTGGTTGCATGTTTCCAGCCCAACAAGTCCAGCAATGTCTGCACTATACCAGTTGTCGACTCAGACAAGGGCTGAAATTCCATCATAGGAAAGTCATCGTAAAATACAGTACAAATCAAATTGAACTTTCTAACCATGATGCACCACAGTCCACGGGTGATTTTATTGAAGGCAAACACACTTGCGGTGGCTCCAAATGGAAGGGATTGGGTCAAGTAAAAGCTCCAATCGCCATCCTTGCTGCGTACCCCCAAAACACCATGCTTCAAGGAACCCGGCGCTATGCCAACTTGTTTGTACGCTTTGCTTAGGTCAACTCCTCGCCCAAGCAAATGCGGCTTTGCATTGTAGTCGGCATGCCTTGTACCCCCCAAGATCTCTCCAGTAGACAGTTGAATTTGCAATTGCGATGGCCCTGTGAAAACTTCAAGCGCAAAAGTTAGCAAACAGGATATAACATCAGTGTCATGCAAATCCAAATGCGAAGATGATCCAAAGGCAGCATTGACGGCCGAAGTTCTGTAATTGTCAATGACCCGAGGTTTCAACTCTTCGCCTTGAAGAAGAAGAAATCTTTGGGACATGCTCCAATCCGGCCGGCCCATCAAGTCAGTAACCTGCTGTTCAGTGTAAGGTCCGGTCAAGAACCCCATTTCAACTTCCTTCGCAGTCTCCTCTGCCAGTTGATCTGCAAGATTGCGCTCGTCTTCGGTCATTGGTTTTCCCATGAGCGCCCTACGCCTCCAAACTGCACTCGCATTCAAAGAATGTTCAGTCATTGTTGGAGGAGTCCATCTTTTCTTATACAAATCAGATTCTGGTTCCCATCCAGTCAGTGAAACACCGTCCCGCATGTAATCGACTACTGACAAATCTTCGAAGCCCACTTGGTCAAGCAATTGCTGCCAAAGTTCAAGACGTTTGTTGCGCGTCACCGACAAGACATTCTTGTCCATCTTGATTCGCGCAAGCTTTTCTGCCAAGGCAAGTTTCTTAGCGAGTTCCAAGCAAGTCTTCAATTTGTCAAGTCGAAAAGCGGCAACTTCAGCAATGGAGTGAGTGGCAATGAAATGAATGGCCCTCTTCAAGTCATCTGGAACCCCGTTTGCTGAAAACACTGGATGCTGGAGCTGTTCTGCCAAATTGACATGATCGACCATTGCAACATAATGCCCAACCTTGAACTCCTCGCCTTTCTGTCCCCCGTCTGTCGAGCGAGCAAGCACCTTATGCGGAGATGGCGGCAGTTCTGAGCACCATTGAATGGAAGAAAATTCTGGGATGAGCTGCTTAGTGGCACTGGTCTGTTTGGACAAGGCTTGCAATGTGTCAAGACGAAGCGCGCGCGACGTGTAGGCAAGGCAGGACTCAGAAACCAAGGAGGATGCAACGTCAGCATATCGACTGCAAAACAAAACTGGGTACTCAGCTTCGGCTGCTGTGGCAGGCTGCTGTGGCAAAGTGCCACTGGTCAGTTCCTTGGTGGATGGTCCATGCAGTGTGAGTATGAGCCTTGTCACACAGTGCTGCCAGTTCCAGGAAAGCCGCATCTGAAACCAGCAACTTGGTTGATTTGTCTTTGGTGCCACCATGCATGCACATGTCAAAAACGACGGATGTGAAACTAAAATACCAAGTGCAAAAATCAGGGCGTTTACGTTCAATTGCAAATGCTTTCACCAGCTTAGCAAGAATTGCCCATAACCAAGAACGCGTTGGGTTTTCCAAAGTAACAACAGCTCCAACTAGAAAAAGCGCAAACAACAGGCGAACAGCATTGACATAAACAGCATTGGCTTGATTTACTCTATATGTGTTTGATGGACTCAAATTGCTGAATCCCATCAAATGATCTGCATCGCGCAGCGGCACTGGGTTTGGAGCGCCTTTACTTCGAAGAGCGCGCGCAACAGGGCGATCTCGGGCTCTGCTGCAAGTGCCGCACATGAGGCCAAAGTGGGCCCCTTTGGGGCGCATAGTGCCTATCATATCTTCAAGCAGGGTGATACTATTATCCAGTGAAAGATCCAATTCAAAGACCTGGGCTTTGCTCTTAAAGCGATTGCCGTGATAATCGATTGGAAAAACGTGCCATCCTTTCTTCTGCATTGCTGCCGAGAGAGTTGAAGACCCTGAGCAAAACTCCATGAAAACCACGGGCGCATCTTGTCCAGAATCGTTGACCCCCAACGGCGTTGCTGTATCCCCAAGTCAGTGCTTGCATTCGATGAATGGGCGTTTCTCCGCGCAACCCTTATAATAGCACTGGCGCAAACCTAAATGGCAAGACGCCTTCTTCTGATGCTTGCAAATGCCTTTGTTGAAAAAGCAGCACAACCATTTGCCGTTTGGCAACTTGCTCTGGCAACCTTCAGGCAAATTGGCAAGAAGTTCCTTGATTGTCGGAGTCCCAGAGCTTCCACTGTTATATGAATTCTGGTTGCTGCTATACTTGTTCTTGCCTTTGTTCTTACCTTTACCGGATTGACTCGAAGAACTTGGCTCAGGCCTACTGTAAGGTTCAGACCGAGCTGCAGGCAAAGGCGTCATGAAGCACAGGACCTCAGGTGACTTCATCAAAGATTGCATGGAAGTGTCCAAAGGAAGTGGCTCACCAACACCTGAAGTCATCTTGCCTCTTGTATCCTGGGACATCAAAAGCCACAACTGTCTGTCTGCAGTCAAAATCTGTTGTGTGGTTACATATTTGTGACCAGCCGGCGGTGTGCGAATCAGTGAATTGAACAATTGTTGATGCCATTCTTCAATGACATCGAAGGTCACCAAGTTGGTTTGGTGCATTGCGAGAGCTCTGCGAGTGAAAGCGGCCCTCAACCTCAGTTCACCTGTGACATCGCATTGAAGGTCGGCTGCCTTCTTCGTCAATTTGAGCCCCCCACTGGAATCAATTGAAACTGTGCTTTCTTTCCTATCTTTGGTGACCTCTTCTTCTCGAGACAAGCACTTCTCAGGTCCTACGTAAACAAGGCATCCTTCTTCGACCATGTTTTGAAATTTATCAACGAGGGCATGCGCAGGCTCCATGGATGAGTCTATAACTAAGCCCTTCAACTCGGCTTTCTGCTTGGATATCCGCGCAAGGCGTTCTGCGAGAGGCATCTTGCGAGGTTGATCTGCCTCAGTTCGTTCGGTCCTGCTCCTGATATCAGACAGGACCAGAGCATGTGACTCAAACCAAAGTCTCCTAAGTGGAATCATGTCACCTGCATCTACATCTTCTCCTATCAAGAGCTTGATGGCGTCACGAAACTTTTCTTCTGTGTTGGAAGAAGGATTGGCATCACTGGAGAACGCAAGGCTTCCGAACGTTTTGATTCCTCCTGTTTTCAACTTCTCTAAGAATTCTTCCGACATGCCAATCTCACTTGCCCTTGACTCAAAAGCATGAGTTGAGTCCAAACCCGACATGGCTTCAAGGGTTCGGCGCAGTCCTGTAAAAGTCAAAGGAGATCATGCAAATTTATGTGAAGGCATATCAAACAATAGGACGACCCATTACAAACCATATGAAACCATAGGTCCCCAACAAACCTGTTTGGGGACGTATCGTTTGGATCCCTTTTGAAGTGAAAATTCACGATCTTTGCAGAAGACTATGCGCACGCCATAGGACGACCCATATCAAACCATATCAAACCATAGGTCCCCAACAAACCTGTTTGGGGACCTATCGTCTGGGCCCCTTTTGGAGTGGAATTCACGACCTTTGCTGAAGAATATGTGCAAGCCCTAGCTCAACACTAGCGGAAACATCATGCATTTACAAGTTGTACAAGTGACAAAGAGGCAAGTTGAGTTCTGAGCCAGACCGCAATTCATAGCGTTGAAGTTGCACAAGTCAGTGCATGAACTGAAATCATCATGACAACTCACTCCTCAAGTCAGAGGTTCAGCACAAATCAGTGCGTCATGAAAAAGGAATTCCTCAGGATTTTGTCATCCGATTTCCAGGGTGTTTCCAATTCAAAGGTACCCTTTAATTCAAAATGGCAAATCACGCCCAAGCTGCCAGTTAGAGGTCAGCAGTTTTTGCATACGGTAAAGGTATGTTACTGCTTGGCCTTGCAAGCAAATGGATTTCATCCGTGGGTGGCGCACTGCATGCAAAATGGAAAATGCTGTGCATCTGAGAAACCAAAGGTGGGCTTCCGAAAGTTCTTACTCAGCTTTCTTCCGCAAGCAAGATCATCCTCGCTTACGGCCACATGCAAGATCCCCGAAACAGCATGTTGAAACATGCCTCAAATTGCACCTGAGAAATCAGCGACCGATCCACTTCTTTGGGTCGACCTGGAATGGGCAAGGTGGCAGCCCCTTCAATGTCCTCAAGTTCAAGAGAGTCATCGGAGTCGCACTCATCAGCATACTGAGCCTCATGCTGCGTATCAGCTGCTATTCGTTGCGCACGGGTCGCATCTGGGTCGAACTGCCCTCTGCGAATTGCATCAAGCAATCTGTACAACTTCACCTGAATCTGCGCCAGAGCATCTCTGCTGTAGATCAACGGGACTGCAAGCCGTGCATCAAAATGATGCCCCATGATCCTGCGCTCGTCAATCGTCATAGCTCCGGACATTGCTGCCCAACTGAGAGCCGTAGCTTTCAACGTGTGTGTACTGTAAGTACTGGCTTGAGCTTCCGACATTCCAGCGTTGCACAGGATCTCTCGAAGAAAGTAGACCCCTTCACCAGAGGTCATTGGACGATTCAGCCATTCATTGGACACATCGCTCCAAGCTGGCATCAGCATCTCGAAGGAATCGAGCTTCTCAATTGCCCGTGCCTCCATCCAAGGCTTGCACCACCAGTAGTGATACAAACCACTTCCCAATGCAAGCATAGGCAGCGCAACATTCTTGATTTCTTTTCCAGCCATATGTGCAGTCTTGAACTTCAAGGTGGAAGACTCCACGATCGAAATGTGTTGACATGTCTCGATACTCACCGACTTAGCTCGTGCTGCATCAGAAAATCTCGCTGAGGCCAGAAGACAGAAAATCAGAAAGCCGCCAACGCATGCATCACGTGTGGGCGCACTGCAAACATACTTCTCAAGCATGTAGAGCCCGTCAGTGGTCAATGGAGGAGCTTGCTTGAGTTCACGTTTCTTCACTAGCATAGTCTTGCTCACACCGGACACTCTTCCAGATATGACTGTTGCAATGTCAACTACAGTGAATCCAATGTGATACTCCATAAAGCCTATTGCTTTAAGAAACGATTGCAGAGATGTTGGAGCAGCCCCCGATTGTTGCAAAAACTGCGCATACTGATAAAGCACACGCTCTGTGATTCCCATAGGTGTACAAGCACCGTGATCCACTGCCCACCTTGCAAATCGATGATAGTCCGAAATGCGTTTGGCAATGGTGCCAGGCGCCTTTCCTGCAACTGAGTCACTGAATGAAGATGCAATGACACTTTCAGGAACCAACCTACCAGATATGTCAAGCAATGCAACTCCCAGTCTAGACTCCGAAGGTTTGTAAAGCACAATTTCACGCAACTTCCTCATAGCGCTCATGACCAAATGATCATCAGTCTGCGCAAACGATGTTGCAAGCAATCTCTTCCTTCGAAACTCAGCCACTGACGCCAGAGCTTGTGGCTGCTGCCCAATCGGTTCTGCAACCTGCCCCTTCAAAGCTTCAAATCTTCCATACTGCGGTAGATAAGGTTGTTTCCAAATGACATCCAGCGAATGTGGGTTACTAAAGACAGAATTGCTCATAAAAGTTGTTGACTTTCCTGAAGAGTCTCTCATCCTGTCCATCACCATTCGGTCAATCGAAGCACCAACTGCAGAATCAAAGTTTCTTGAAGCAACAGGTTTCACCTTCGGCTTAGCTGCTAAAATGTAGGGAGCAGGGCGATCGTTACGCAATGGTTCAGCATGCTGTTTGACGTCTGAAAGCCTACTATCAAGTTGTGGAATGCTGCTGGAACCTCCTGGGCCCAGTTGTTCCATCAAATCTGCATCGACTGAATCTGCATCATCATCGAAGTTGAAATTGCTGTCGTCATGCATGCCGTCAGAATCATTCAGTGATCTAAGCATTGAAAAAGGTGTGCCCAATGGAGATGAGCGACTGTCATCCGCACCAAACATGTCGTCTCCTACCATTCCATGGTTGTCTTCATGTCCAAAAGGCAGGAGATTATCATGGCTTGGTTCCATTTCCCCCGAATCAAAAGCCTATTGAGAAAGCACCCAGGCCAAAAACAAAAGCAGGGACGCGCCAACGCCAGCAACGAAGCCGTGAGCCCAATCAGCCCACTTCTGCCAGCGAAGCTGCCACGGCACCGCAAGAGCGGCCACAGCGCGGGCTTTAGCCCCCATTGATCTGATCTTCGAGGAAAGGAACAAGCGGAACCCTCCCACCACACCCTATAGCCAAAATTGCGTGGAAAGAGAATTCACATTCAGTGATTCACAAATTCACAATGCAGTGAAGTGACATGCGAACATGTTTGTGTGGTTGGGTTGGAAAAGAAAATAGTCTCAAATAAAAAGACGAGTCATGAAATTCACATGACAAGGAATCAAAGTGTCACAAGACCCAAATTGAATTTCATATCAAAGGTCAGAATATCAGAACGCATGCGGTACGTTCGCGAGCTCACAACACACAACAAACACAGGCTACAACGAGTTGACGCCAAACTTTCCAGGAGGTACAGATTCCCCCCTGGTGTGGGCATACAGCACGGACAACACGCGCAATCCCCATTGGATTGTGGTCCCGGAGTCACTTAGAAAGTGGTGGTTATGGAACCAGAAATATGATATTTGGCTGGACAATCGTAAAAACCATCCGAGTGCGGAGTGGTGGTCGGTGCATCACATTCACTTCTTCGACTCCTCGCGACTTTTTTTCTCATGCGAGCCACGTCGATATCACTCAACGTGAGGTCCGGCACCTCACAGAACATATCCCGCAATGGTCAGCAAACCAGGATGAAAAAGCCGCAACACGTGTCTGGAGAAAGCGCCAATCTGCAGATACAGGCCCAAGCGCCTCTTCTGCTCCCGAAGCACGCACCACTCCACCGACTCCTGACAAGTGGGTGCCTACCAAAGTACAAGAGTCAAGAGCCCCAAACTGCCTCCTACGCTGCGGCAGCCAAAGCAACTTATGATGCACTATTGGACATTTCACGGGCAGCAGAGACTACGATCACAAACAAGGCGTTGCATACAGTCGAACAGCCCTTTTCGCTCAACGGGCTCATTAATGTAGATTGGCCACTTGCTAGGTTGCAAATCAACATTGGTCACTTTGCGAAGCGGTACAATGCATTTGTTAAAAGACATTTGGTCGAATCCATGCTCACCACAGGTTCGTTTGCCAAAGTGTTACCAGAGCTGCAGGAGCTTAAATGGACTCTGTTACAAAACAGATGAAAGGTATGGCGCAAGTTGTTGCATCGTTGTTTCAATGCCTGCCCGAAAATCATTCCACCTTCCAAGGAGCCAAGGCCAGCGAGGGTTACCGCCGCTTCCAGCACCAGGATTTTTGGGAGAAGTATCTGTTGGTCGCCACCCTCTCTTCTTTCAATCATGTCAAAAGCGTCAAGAAGCTGGCACGGACATCACCCTCCCTGCTGTGTCCAACTTTGCACATATCTTGCATAATCGCTCCACTGCTAAGAACACGGATCGCACAAAAGAGGTCAATCGTCGATTAGGGTTACCTTGCGATGCGTTGATGGTTTACTTCCCTATCAGAATGATCCCAGAACTTTCAGCTTACATGGGCAAACTCCCCGGAACTGATGGTAGGGATTTCCAGCAAGTGGTTTCGCTTCGTCAGCAAGATGGGGATCCGGTGCTTAAGGTTACCAAAGGCAGGCTGCCCATGCCAGCTCCAGCTCCTCCACATACCCCGGCGACCGACCAAGCCTGTGGGACCGGACTCATCATAATCCCATACTTGCACTCATTGATTATCGCCAAGGACATAGTCAATGCTAAGATCGAAATCAAGCTGCCGAGATCTCGCCCCCTCCTGGCTAATGACTCTGCCTTTTTTTTCCAGGAAGTGCCTAGTGCACACACGATGCAGGTCACTACTAGTCCGGAAAGCTGCAAAGACTGCACATGATTTCACATGAGCTTCAATTAAAGCATGATGACCGAATGGGCGCAAACCAACAAACCAAACCAAACCAACAGCAAACCAAAACCACCCCCAAAAGAGACAAAACGGCCCCATCGCAAAGGTCATCAAGCTAGTTGACAAACTATATGCACAGGGTGAAACAGCTGACACTCCGCACTCACTCATCTCAAAAGGCGGTCAACTAGACATCATTCGTCCGTCTCTCAGCAACATAACGAAGAGAGATTCAGTTGTTCAAGTGACTGCCCACGTATCAAGCCAGCTGTAGATGCCAAAGCGTTGCAGCTTCGTACAAGAAAAGCGGCACCAATACCAAGCCATCAGAGTAAATGCGAAGATGTAAAAAGAGCCGTACCACCATGCAGAAAAACGGTAGCAAGAGGGGGGCCCCAGCCCCCCCCAAGTGAGCGAATCAAACCTCCCAGGCAGAGCACTAAGTGCCCGCCCATTCTTTGTATGTCTTCGGCCCAGCATGCTATTGAGAACAGCTCTCCATCATCCAAGCTGATATCTGCCA
>VSDK01003326.1:169036-183680 GCA_009767595.1 Symbiodinium kawagutii | reverse complement strand
CCTGGGAGGCTCACGGCGGCGCAGTCTATGGCTTGGCGCTGCGGCCAGACCAGAAAGGCACCGTCCGGCTGCCGCGGCGAATGACCGGCCAGGGCTGGGGCCTGGTTGAGAGTTGATGATGGTTCCTGGTTAGTTGGTTAGTTAACTAATTGATGGTTACTGGTTAGTTAACTAATGGACTAGTGGACTAATTGGACTACAGTAATGGTTGATGGTGGTTCGTTTGAAAAAAATAACTGATGGTTCATTAATGTCAAAGGGAAGCTTTAGGCAAATTTGTGATGAATGTTTTAGTGTGGACTAGTGGTGAGGGCTTGATGGATGATCACTTGGTGCTTCACGGTATAAGCATCGCAAAGGACGGAAGGCTGAAGGAGGTGCAGGATTGCTAGCTGCGCTTGGCCCTTGCGGCCATGAACTTCCTTGAGCTTAATAAAGGCCAGATGCGGCAACCACACGTAACCACTGGCTTGATGGACTGACTGGCAGTGGTACCATGTACTACAACAAGAACAAGGGATAATCGATGTAGGATAAACTGGCACATAGCATATAGCTTTGCTGTGGAGTCAACATGTGGCTCTCGCACATCAATTGATTTGAGCAATTAGCATCAAAGTGAAAGGTGGGCCTTTCATCAGCGGCAAGAGCAACAGCAAATATCATCTAATATCCATGTCAAACGGAATTGCTTACTGATCCTGTGAACCGATGAATTGAGAAGTATTTGTTTTGGGGCAACTGATTGAAGCAGAAGCAACTTGGCATGAAGGAAGTGATTCAGCACTTGAGAATTGAGTGATTCGTTTCTGTAGCTAATGATGTCACCCTGCCGCGTTGACACATGATAGCATGAAAACAAATCAACCAAGACGCTATTTCACCTTTTGAAGTGGTAAGACTAGTAGCAACTTATTGGGTTGGGGATAGCTATTGAATGTCCAGTCATGGCCTTGTGATTCTCTAACATCCAGACTGTTCTTCGAGACGGTATTTTATCAACACGTTTCAACCCCATTGACAAGAAGTTAGTTGGATTTCCCACCGGAAACTGGTGGATTTCCCAAGAACTTTGTTTTCACAAGATTACAACATTGGTAACCCCTGGCACCCCCTAGCCTTCTACCGATGTTTCAGCCAAGACCCATTGGTGGCGGAATCTTTGCGCAGGCTGTGTCAGTTGCTCAGCAGATAAGACCTTGCGCTTCTTTGACTTCGAATTTACGAAGGCTGAACATGGGCTTATCATGGGCTTCTCAATCGATGGTATGCCCGTGGGTGTGTCCGCAGCCCTCCACCGAAACAAAAGCACCTTTGTTGCAGATTCTTAACCAGCAAGCTCCTAAATTTTGAACATCCAAAAAAGCTGTTTTGAATGTTTTCGATATGGATGCGCCTAAATGATGTAGCCCAAAATCATCCATGATGCACCCCTGAGGCCTCCACAAGTTTTAATGTACATCATGCTGAAACATCAGCACCAAGACCAATCACCAGTGCATAGGTCATACCGGGAGGGTGGCCAGGGCAGACAGGATGCGTAGACATCCGCACTATTAACTACTATACTATACTTAGCTAGTATCAACCATTAGTAACCCTCATTAACCATCAACAATAGCCTAGCAGCCTTCATCATTGATTCTTTGCGGCCGAGCGATTTGAACATGACGGTCGGGCTTTTGTATGCTATAGTGGAGACATATCCATACATTGCAACATGAAACCTCATAGATGTGCAGTCATGGTACACAAATTGCACAAGAAAATGAAATTCCATCATATTGCCAGACACACAGAGAGTGTACACATATGCATATGTTGAATCTGCAGTAGTTACCGTATGAAGAAACAATGACAAGCAAAATGAATAAGCATGTAAATGAATAGGTTTCTCTACAGACTTATGATTTAAAAGAGATATAACTATACATATATGGGTTTGACCACTTAAATGGTGGTACCTACGAGCACCATCCAAGTTCACAGCCATATCGGCAAACCAGCGAGCGAAAAAGGGGTACACCATGCTGTTGACTCCCAGGGCTCCAGCAGCAGCGTGACGCTGGTGGAGCAGACGGTTCCGTGGCGTGAAAACGTGGCGGTTTTCAATGGGGATGAAGGTGGGAGGATGGTCCAACAGGGTTGGTTCATACTGACTTTGTCTCATGGTGAGTGATTATTGGTTGATTGATCTTTCCTCACAATTTGGACAATAATCACTAGGATCACCAGGTGACTGGAAACCTGTTGGACCAAGCACTAGCAGGGGTTTTGCGGCGTCAACTATTCAAGCGCTTGGGTGTTGAAGATACGCCCAAAATGGGTGACTGGTGACAGTTGAACAAGACCTTAGTTGTTGAGATGCATGTTCTCTGGGGTACTTGATCCAATAGCAGGGTTGCACGTGAGGCAACATCAATGCGCAAGAACTATAGGACTGAACTTGACCAAGAAGAATCCCCTTTACTTTGAAAGAGTTCAGCTCTTCATTCACTAATTGTGGAGGTGAAGTAGAGCCACTATGAAACAATAGTCGGTCAGATGTGGGCAGGATGTGTTTGCTGTGTACTCCCACTGAGTTGACGTTTTATGGAAAGTTCCATAGCCACAGCATGGGACATACAGCGCGTCATGCAGCGGCATTCTTTTGTGGTGATTAGTAGATGATAGTAGATGATGGATGATGATGGTAGATTGTAGGCATATCCGTCACAATAGCATCATCAAGAGTACTATGAAGAAATTGGGTGAGCTCCCCACGTCTAAAAAAGACTAGTCGCCCGGGATGGCTGCTGGAACCCATGGCTCCTTCCAGTGGCGTTGTCTGAGGATCGTTCGACGGAGCTTCCAGACGAATTGCTGGCAGTGGCCTACTCACCCAACAGCCCCTCGTTCGCATCATTAAGCTGATTCCCAGAACCGATTCGCGATGTCCACCTGCTACATGGTGCCCAAATATCGGATAGACAACAGCAAAAGCCAATTTGGATCAATTTGGTTGATAGTGGGTTGTGTGTCCTGTGATTCATGGTTGATGGATGGCTAATTTTGGTTTCTGATCCACCAGTGATAGCCAAGGATGCTAGGCCGCTAGGGATACGCCAACGGAGATTTCCTGAAACAGCGCCTTCCGAGGCTCCGAATCGGCGCTTTCGACCGAGGTAAATACATCAATGTGGCTCTGTTGAATCACACCGTGGTGGTGCTCTTCGAGGATTCGTTCCTCGATTTGAAGCGAGTCTGGCGGCGCCATGGAAATGCGCAGCAAATCCAAAAGTTGAGGGGGAAGAGCGGCACGTCAAACGCGTTAACCATGTGTGGATACAGCCAGGATGCCTTAGCAGGAATCGAGTTGAATAAATTTGGTGGGTGCCACACTTGCTGGGGCTTTTTGCTTGATAAGTCTTCCACAGTCGAGCAGCTGGAGGTTGCTGCAGTTTGCTACTTTTGCTTTAACTCGTTTCCATGGTGGTTGCTTACTTCATGCTCATCACAGCCTATAGCAACTCCAAGTGCGGGGTTCGGCTTTCGTTCTCCTGTTTGCATCACGCGTGAGGTTGAAGTTCTATTTGTCGCTTTACGGCCATCGCTTGCCAGTGATGACCCTGGACATCTCCGATGATTCACAGATCATTGCATCTGGCTCTGCGGACAAGAACGTGAGGCACAGACGCGGATGCGGGTCACAGTATCAACTTATATCTTATCAGAAGACCGGTGTTGACCAAGTATCACTTTGATATTTCTCAAAATAGGGGACCTCCAAATGTTGGTTTAATTATCCTAATACACATATAATTGATATTGGATGATTTGTGGGTCCCCTATGACTTGAGAAACCACCACTTGGTGCATCCCAAAGCCTGCAGAAATACTGTAATTACCAGAGATGTGGGGAGCTTGCCATGACAAACCGAAGGCACAGGAAATCGATCTGAGAGCCACTTACCTGGCGTTTTACTTCAGCGAGAGATGGTCAATAGCTAGACATGGTTGTTATGCAAAAGGTCCTTGTAAGTGTTTGATATAAAATGACCTTTCAAGTCACAGGAACCAAGCCTCCGCTAAATTTTTTTCAGGTTCGCTAAAGTAAATGTTTTTTTCGCGAAAGTTTCGCGAAGATGACTGTATATGATCATTTGGCTTCATTTAAACAACTGTTCTGAGAGATCCTGCGATGGACAGATGAGATGTGTGAAGAAAAAGTGAGCAAAGAGAAAACTTGAGAAAAGAACCGCGGAAAAAAACACAGCGAAAATGGAGACGATTTTTCGCGAAAGTTTCGCGAAAGTCCCGCGAAGCATCCGCGAAAGTTCAACCTCCGCAGATAAGCCCTATGGACCCTGGGGGACGTGCAGCGGGGTCCTGGGCAAAGAAGAGTTTGCGCCAACGCAGGGTTGGGCATCTTTTTCCTATGCATTTCACAAAAAGACACCCCCAAAGTGCCACACGTTGTGGCCCGCTAAAGTTTTCGATTGGTTTCGCGAAAGATTGGCTAAAGTAAATGTTTTGTCCGCGAAGATGGTCATTTGCGGAACAAGGAATTTTGATCAACCACCACATGTTAGTGGCATCTCAATAGCTAGGGGTACCGGTACCCCCCAATCCTTCATTGACCAATTCTATGTTTTTCATCTTTTGAGAAACCACCATATCACTAAACATAGACATATCCTTGCATGTAACCAAACGATGCCAAACCTACAGTTGGGCCTGTAACAAGAAACAACAAAATATATAAACATGACATCTCCATGTCACTAGGCCAACGCAGGATCTGTAGTGAAACATGGCTTTCGGATTACAAATGTTGAGGGTCCTGATCAGCCATGGCTTAAAAATCATCACCCCGGACTTCCAGCAGCTTGCCAGGTCCCAATGAGCCATAGCCATCAATAGCCAACAATAGCCATCCATAGCCATCCATACCCATCCATAGCCGTCCATAGCCATGCATAGCCATCGTGAGTTCCTAGTACCCCGCTCCCAGGTAGTACCCTAGCCATCCATAGCCATCCTAGCCATAGCCATGGCCATCCAGGCTTTGGAGCACTCAGTTCGGAAACTGCTTGCGGTCTCTGAAGGCTCACAACGAATCAGTGATGCAGGCCGCGCGGATGGGTTGGATCCGATGGGATGATACCGTGGTACCAGCTGGTAATATTCCATATGTATCAAATGTTGTTGATTCATGAATGTTTTGGTGGTATTTTGATTTGTTCAACATTTTAGTTGTTGGTAGCTTTTGGCCGGAAACCCTTGGTTGGCCATTGCTGTAAACAAGATTTTGATTAGCTAACAGTAGTAGCCTTCAGTTAAATTTAAACCAGACTTGCATAATGTGTGCTTTTGATTTACTATAAATCCAATTATCATTTGGATAAAGATGCTGAATCAGCTTACCCATGTTCCAAGATTCACCAGCCATGGTTGGTCAGTATAGTTGTTTGCTACGTCTCCGACCTTTGGGTGAATCATAGTTCGAGAAAGGCATATGTTTGGTTCAAGTATATCATACTCGGAGAACAAGTTCTCAAGGTAAGGTGACATGATGTGTCAATAATATGGCATCATGGCATCATTTCTATATTATCAAAGCTGAATCAATGAAGCGCAATGGACCAGTGAACCGTGCAGCAAGACCGCGGTTTGATGCGTTTCCTGTGCTCAGTAACTTACAGTAGCCTGGATACAGTGTCCTATTCCGTTGATACCCCAATGTGCTTTTTGCTGCCACTGCCTTGCACACAGCCGCGGCAATTGAGTAAATCCACACCTGATGCAGGTGATATAATCCACCCCTGAGTCTATAAAACTGCTCCAAAGGTTTACTGACTGCTCTTGCAACCTAGGTGATTTCAGGCCAACACATCTGACATCTTTTGACATCTTTTGACCATATTTGGTGCAATTGCGCACTGACGCGCACTATAGCTTCAGATACAGATACAGCTAGTATTTTGATCACCCGAGCTGTACCTCAACAGCTCCGCAGGTTCGCTTTCTGCCCGGTACCCATTATTTGGCAACTGCTGGACGTGATCACATGCTCTTCGGCCACAAATCTGTCCTTTGTTTTCGGACACAGGACATTGACGGTGGGAAATGTATGGATCATGATCATTGTTGTTGTTGTTGTTGTTGTTGTTGTTGTTGTTGTTGTTGTTGTTGCGCTTTGAGTGTGGCGTTAAGAGCTTCGATCGGAGACGACAGGAATTTGCAGTATGACCACTCAACTTTCACTTGGGAAGTTCACCGATCTAAAGGATGTTTTTTTTTGACCCACGCCACAGCATAAAGCCAACCTCTCGCAGGGATGCAACAAGAAAATCATATGAAAATCTCTGCACTGACGTGAGAATCATATTGGCACATATCGCACAGATACATATTGACTCACTGGGTATTTTCATTGATTCATTCAGTTGCTCCAACATGTGAATACCCAGTGAGGATGTGGTAGATCAACTGTCGTGTAAAAATGGGAGAGCTGTGGGTTGCATCCCGGCGCAATCAGCCGCAAGCCTCGTTGTGACTCAACAGGTTGTAACGTCAACTGCTATGACCATCATTGACCGTCACCAATATGAATCAATAATTACTGCCATTTGTTATTAGCATTGTTTAAGCCACAGCTGGTCCCTGATAACTTAGATGCTTAGTGGAATGAATTCCATCTATAGTCTTCATGAAAAAATATGAGTCCTGGGTAATTACTAGAGGTACTATCTCTTGTAGATTTGATGGTTAGGAAAATTAATCCGAACTAGTGATCATGAACCATGATTGGTCCTATCATGTCCTATTCAAATCTATTTAGAGTGATCATCATTTGATGCGTTTTATTCCCCTTCACCCTGAAATTCCAAGCTGAAACCGAGGCTGAAGCTCTGGGATTGCGACAGCTACGAGCTCATCACCAGCCTCGCAGGTGCCCAGGAGCTGGCGGCCATTTGGTACCAACAATGGCTGACATCAAATAGCTGGCTGAACCGGTATTGGCCATTTAATAGCTGTCATTCAATAGCTGAATGGTATATGTTATAACACCAACAACGGCTATTAAATAGCCATTTAATAGCTGGATGCCATTGGTGACCTTTTTGTTAATAGCTGGCTGACATCAACAAATGTATCAACAGCTATTTAAAGTCAGCTATCTCCGGTGAACAAATAGCTGACTTTTAATAGTTGTTTTTGAGAGTTCAAAGATGAAATCTTGAGAACTCTCAATCTCTAATAGCCTTCATTCCATTTTGGACGTGAAAATTGATGCACAATCCAACATCTTAACAACTCTGTGCTAATGTTTTGGGAGAGCATCATCGAAGATGCAGAATTTGTCAACAACCCGTTATTTTTGATATAATTCGTTTGCTTTCGATGTGGCATGATTTGGCCATCTTAGCTTCAATTTTTATCTCCAGTTTCGGCAGTTGTGGTAAACTTATGTAAGCTTTCATTATGTAAATATTACTACGTCCAATTTAGTTTGACCACACAGTTCGATTCAACAAATCTGGACTTTTTTCCATCAACCACTTGGTTTTATCGGGTCAAAGTATCAGGAGACCAATGGAACCCAGCATTTTTTCTCGTGGCAAATCGTCGCTACTGAAACCTGGAGATTTTCCAGTCGCGGTTCACCCAAATCCCACGTGGATGTGCACCCCCACTGAGTAAGTGGTCACCAACCATGGTTTCTAGGAGTTATAAGCTACCTTATAGGGCTTACAACGATGGTTATAACCCCAGGTGTCATCCAAGTATGACACCATGGGGTGGACACGCTGGGTGATCCCATGACTCCCTGTCCAGGTCACGCTTGCGAGATCTTGGCCATGGCTTTGTCCCAGGACCGGATGGGTGTGGCGCTGTGGCAGGGCTGTGGTTGAAATTAAGGTTTTCATTGAATTTGTTCATGATACCGAGTCAACCTGGACAACAGGATGGCTTCATCCCTGGTCCAACTGGTTTTTCCATTTAGGTTTTGATCCGATTTTCCTAAGAGTTGTGGCACGCATGGGTACCGAGCAAGCAAAAGTTGTGACAACTCTTGGGGAAACATCTTTAAGGATCCGATCACACTGCAATGGCCCAAAAGTATCCAAAAGTGAGTACGAGACGAGTGAACATTGATCCTCGGCTTTATATTCTGCATATATTTGGGGTCCCAGGGTTCTTGAGTTGGCTTCGATCCGATAGGTTTGCTAAGAACAAAAGTGATTTGAATGAATTTGAATGCTATGGTTTGAGGATACCGCTCGTATCATGATACATCGTTGGTATGGATAACTTTGACTGTTTTCCACCACTTTGTGTCTTAATGCGAGGAACACTGTTGGTAGGCACCGCAGCCAAAAAGACACCATACGAAACCACACACACAGACGTAAGACCATGGGGTGACGTGGCGCAACTCCAACAAATCACCATGTTGGGCCGGGCACTCGATGTGCCAACGTGCAGGATGCGGCCTTCATCGTCACGGCGGGCAATGACAAGCAGATCCGCATTTGGAAGCGAACTCAGGTGCTGCCATTGTTTGGGACGGCCAGTCCTGCGAATGGCTTCGGTGGGAAGTTGGTATAAGTTGGTCAGATATGGTCAGTATGTGTCAGTTTCATATTCTTTGTAGGTTTATGAATATATGATCATTGATTTTGTTACTTATTACTTTACAGTATTACCATTGCAAGTATTTTATGTTTTAATTGTACACATATCATATACTATGATGAATCAATGTGAATCATGCATGCATATAAACACAACATGCACATCGTAGACATGTTACGGAGGTCATTCCAGCGGTATAATGCATGCTACATCGGACTGAAGAATCTGGAGAGTGGCACAGCATGCTGTGCACCACTTGGCTTGTGTGCAATTCAGGAGAGCATTTGGAACCGGTGGAACAGTACAGAAGGTGTATGTGTATATGCTATGTATGATGACAATTTATAGAAAAATAGGAAACACCTGAAATGTCATTTTTGTAGTTCTGTTTTGTGTTTCACTGCTGCATTGCTTGCAAAAAGCTTGGACAGTTTTGGGTTTTGTCCATAAATAGTGGTACGCCTGATTCAGTCCCAAATGAGTATGTAAAGTTGTAAAGCATCAGGTTTTTGGCTACACCACTTAATGCCATGATTGCACGGACATTCGAAATTTTAACATTTGTTCAGACTGGTTGGTGTTTGGTTTTCAAAGGTGATTTTGTTACTCCATGCATATGTTCAACATTCAATCCCTTCCTAGCACACCCCAGCGGCAGCAGATCTCCCCAAACCTCAACGCCGCATCAGGAGCAACTCTTTCTCTCAGAAGAACGTGCCAAGGAGAAGCTGGGAAGGGGAGCCCTCTACCGCTAGGGCCGCTAGGGGTGTACCGCTCAGTGTACAAAGGATCTGAATCACCCACTGTGCGGAGGTTATGCCAGTATCATCAATGGACGTTAATGGTACCTTGGAACTTGATGTCCTGGAAGTTTGACGGGGACAATTTGCTGAGTTTGCCTGGCTGTGTATGTTTCCAAGTGGCATCGTAGCCAGGAGTTGGAGGATCAGTTTGAGCAAGAAGTGGAGAGAGAGGCCCATGGGAGAGCCATGAGGGAGTCTGTGGAGCGTGGAAGGCTGTTGTGGTTGTGGCGGTGTTGGTGGCAGTTCGCTGCTAGGGTTGATGTTCTTGTGTATATACGGGTGTTTCTCAAAATAGGGGACCTCCCGAATCATCCAATATTCATCGTTTCTAGAAATAAACCAACCATTTAGGGGTGTCTATTTTAAGAAACCCCCATATACCTGTATTTGTGGTTAGTTCGGACTCCCATTAGTTGTTCCTGGCACTGATACAGTTTTGTTAATTGTTTTGCGTTGCTACACTGCATTGGATGCACCCTCCACCCACCCAACTGCTTCCTTTGTGTGTAGTTCCTTGTAACTAGTAGAGACCAATTTGTTACAGGGTACCCGGGCCCACCATCTTGGCAAAGCCATAGAATGATAATTAAGTAATGTCCGCATTCTGGCAACCCACGTTATGTACTGCTACCGCCAGTAATTACTGTATATGTAGATGGTGCACTGAGATAGCACTTGCTTCGTACAGGTGTGCAAACCTTGCTCAGTGCCAGCATATGCCAGCAATTCGGTGGTTCCTCAATACAATATTCCACTGAGGTAGAAGTTAGGCACATGTTCATGATCATGAAGGACTACTGTACATTCTACATTCCATCAACCAACATGAGCCAACGCGCAACCAAGCTATCATCAACCCAGCTATCATAATTCATGTTTGAGCCTTATTATGAGTTCGTCATCATTCATTTTCAGCCATCATCAAAAAACTAAACCATCATGAATGATCTATGACTAATAATGATCTATGACTAATAATTAATCATCATCTAATGATCATAATCGTTGAATCATCTAAATCAGCCATCATATCTTCACCACAAACGAACATCCATAGCCATCCATAACCACACTCATATTCTACGTGCAACCATCCTGCATGGATGTGCATCCTCACTTCGTACAGTGGTCACGTTCACCATAAGTATAGGCGTTAGGTTCACCATAAGTACGTTAGGTTCACCATGGTGTTTCTCCCAAAGGTTCACCATAAGTATTTGGTTCGGTTCCGTTACCAGTGGTCACTTCACCATGAGTTTTAGCCCAGGGAAGTGAACCTTTTCGCATACCCCAGCTGTGCATCCATCGGTAAGCCATCATCGCACCAACGCCACCAGGACCTGCAAGCCACTAGCTCGGCGCCACGCCCCTCGCGGCGGACGGTGGAGAGCGTCCGGAGACCCGAACAACGATCAGCAACTAGGGACTGGTGATGCAACTGGTGGTTATAAGCCATGGTAAGTAGTGGTTATAAGGCGGTTACACTGGTAAGTAGGGGTTAATGATGTGTATCATATTTTATCATGGTGGTTAGTTAGTGGCTTCATTTGGTTGTAATGAACATTAATTAACCATGATGGTCGATGGTGAATCATGGCTAGTAACGGTTGGTATCAGAAGGTTCTTGTTCTCGTGATGAACTGATGATGGATTTACGCAACCTAATCAGTGAAGCATCATGCATCAACCGAACCATCGATGCCACAAGACCAAGTACCTTGTGGTTTGAAACACTTCCCCTGGGAGTTTGTTTTCCAACCTGATATCATGTGATATTGTTGTGCTGTGGTTGCTTGACTCGAAAAGGTTTAGTGGATGTTAAACAATTTGACGCCTTGACACAGTTACACCAGGCACCACACTTCCAAAGGATGCGATTTGAAGCATAGAAAAGACCATGTTTTGCTTGATTGTAGCCTAGTAGCGACTACTCTCGCCAACATGTGTGTGTTCGTTCACCACACATCACTATGTCTTGTAGAAAAATGGATCAGTTGGTGAGACGCAGATTCAGCTTGAAAGTGTGAGAAATGCGCTATTCATGAAGATACACGAAGCCTTCATGAAGCATGTTTGGTGGTTTCTCAAAATAGGGAACCCCAAAGTCATGGTTGTTCAATAAAAAATGTCTACCAGTTTGGATGATCCTGGGTAGTCATCCACATATACTAGTATATTAATACTATAACTTCGTGACCTATGGTACTCATCCACATACACGAGTATAACTTCGTGACCTATGGTACCCTGCCAGTATGAAGTTATAGTATACTTAAGCCATAGGGGATGGCTTAAGTTATATTAATACTATAACTTCATAACTTCATGGTACCCTGCCAGTGGCTTCAGAAAGCCTCATGGAGCTGATCCACAGCTCATGTCCAGCGTTCAGCACAGCGCGAGGTCCGGACCACGGAGCGGCTCATGGCTGCTTGGCGCTGTTGGAAAGGTGGGAGGATATGGAAAAACCTGAGGGGTGACTGATCCAAGAGGTGATGAGTTATGAATTTATGATCCATATTAAGTGTTATGATCATTTTTTTTTTCATCTCCCAATGAATAGTTCTCCGAATTCTTAGGTTATGTAAGCCAGTATGATCCCATTACCTTTGTTTTCAAGTGCTGGGAATAGTTATGTTGTGAATTACGAGCAATCCCAGCATTTCTCAGGTGGAGCATGGCTCAGTGGACATCCAAAGTTCCGTAGTTTCAGAGTTTTGCCCTTCGGATGCGCAGCGCGTTTCTGGGCCACGTTGACCCATGACTGGTGGCACTAGTCCATTCAGCTGATCATGTTCATTAAGCGAAGATGATTAAATGCCATAAATCTCAGGTGCTACGAATATGAATACCATGCAAATGGTGGTTTCTCAAGCCATAGGGGACCCCCAAAAATGGTTGGTTTACTACTATAAATGACTATTAATGGATGGTTTAGGGGTACCCCTATTTTGAGAAACCACCAAATGAATGTAAATGATTGATATAGAATGAAATTCATGACACGTCTATGGCACCAGTAGACCTGTTGAAGAATCAACAATGCGGAGAAGAATCAACGGCAAAGGCAGCAAAGGTTTTGTGTTCTTTTGTAAACCATGTGTGTCACAGAGTTGTTCCTTCTCCGGAAGCCAGGATCGAATCTCCTTGATTCGGTAAAGCTTGTTTCGGTAAAGCTACATGGTGACCCTGTCGAGGTTTCTCAACCTGAACTGCGGCAAAACACTATTTTTGTTGTTGTGTTTCGTGGTAACCTGATGTATGTCCTAAGGATGGTGCAAAGGATTGTGGGAACGTCAGCATTGTAACCATAATTGTGAATTCCTCCACAGGAGGTAATATGTTGTATGACTGTGCTATTCTTGTAAGAAATCCTCAATATATAGATGTTGCTGACACTTGTTTTTGCATGCATAGCCACACATATGAAATATGTGTGTGTGTGTATGCATAAAATTGAATAATATACACCTATCAAATCATATACTATATCTATATGTATATCTATAGACATCCTCATACACTTGCATTCAGATGCACCCTGTTCATGGTGGATGATGTTCCAATGCACAATCTGACAGCAATGAAGTGCGTGGCATGTGCAGTTGAGCTGGGATATGACCATGGCATATCATTGCTATAGCTGGGTACGACCATACGTTGGATCACCACAGCACCGCTTTGTCAAACCTGGCCGCACATCCGAGGAGGTTTTGGATGAAGCGAAAGCTGCGGAGGACGATGTCATGGGCGAGATATGGATATGGGTCAAGGCTTTAACCAACCAATAATAGCTGGTTGATGGTTAATAATAGGGGATGATGACTAATTAACAATTATAGGGGATATTTATACCAACTATATGGCAAGTTGGGTCAATATTGACCAACCAACTTATCAAGGATAAGTTCACCAACAATCATAGGGAAAACAATGGTTAATGATAAGGGAACCAGGGGTACAGTGGGTACAGGGTTTTGACCCGTATCATTCGCAACAGGGACTTCTTCAAAGACTTCAAGGGGTGCAGCAAAACTGATTGGTAGATAGGCTAGTTGCACTTACTTCCAGGGGTGCAACTAGAAGATCATGAAGGTACAGCAACACTAATGACAAGCAAAAACTGATTGCTAGATAAGTGGTGCTTCTGATTTTAAAGGGAGGTGGTGCTTCTGATTTCAAAGGGGGATGATGTACTCCTTTGACAAATCTTGGTTCAGGGTCCTTCTGTCACCAATTGTGGCTTGGGGTGCATATCCGATATTTTCGATAGATTCGCAATGACAGCTGAGTCGGCCCGTAGGAATGGAAATAAACTCTTTGAAACACGTGCTGTGCATAATTTTCTTCCATTGCTATAGTATATCTCTTTGTTATATTGGCTGGTTGATATCCATTGGATTCCTGGATGGCACCCCCATGGCTTCTATGCAGTCAAACATACGGGAGCAGTTTTGGATGTGTGCCTCGGAATGATGATGTGCAACCAAAGCGCCAAAGAGCTGATCGGAACGTTTTTTTTTCGCGCGCGATAAGGGCCGGCGCGCGATAAGAGCCGGCGCCATGATTTTTAGCCATGCATGAATATGTGACGTGGAGATGCGAAAAAAAACTTGGGGACTTCACGTTCAGGGTCCCCAACCTACCGATAGATTCCGAGTTCGAACCCGTCCAGAGTTTTTTTTTGTTGGAAGGCTTGACTCCTGTAATTTTCCACAGAGGATTACATTGCCCTGCTTGGGCTGGAGATCTAACGGACAGCCACTGTTAGCTGAAGGGCTCACTGGCTGGTTTGCTGCCTGGTTTTTGATTGCTGCGATTTAATGGATTGTTGGTTGGGAGTTATATATATATATTGTACTTGGTTCTCATGACGGTTTGTCTAGTGCAACTGATGGGATTATTGACTGGTTGACATGCCTGGTTTATACGCCTGGCCATCATCATCATCAGCAGCAGCAGCAGCATCAGCATCATAAAAAGCATACTTTTGTTTGGTTATTGTTTCCATTAGTCTTGTTTGTTTCTTATCTCCACTAGTTCACCATTCATAGACCATTTGTTGGTTGTCATCATCATCATCACCACCACCATCATCATCATCATCATCATCATCATCATCAGCAGCATCAGCATCATCATCATCATCATCATCATTATCATCATCATCATCATCATCATCATCATCATCATCATCATCATCAGCAGCAGCATCAGCA
>VSDK01003326.1:142755-168865 GCA_009767595.1 Symbiodinium kawagutii | reverse complement strand
ATCATCATCATCATCATCATCATCATCATCATCATCATCATCATCATCATCATTCCTATCATCCCTATCCTAAGGCATAAAGTGATGCCACCAGGAGCAGCTGGCTGCGGATGGTGTGGATGAGCAAGCTATCGCTGAAGTTGGACAAGGAGAGCTTAGATGACAGTAGGTTGCTGACCGTAGGTTGCCGGGCAGGAATGGGTGATATACCAACTATAGGGGATAATAAGCAACAATGATGGGTGATATACCAACTATATGGTGTTTCTCAAAATATTTGGGACCCCAAAAAATGGATGGTATTTATCTGTAAATGGTTGATCAACTTGATAATTTGGGGGCACCACTATTTTGAGAAACCACCATATGAATAGGACGGTTCATCGTGTCAAAAAACACAACGGGGCGTGGCATCACCGTGTCGCGGCAACTTGGCACAGGACGAACCATTACTAAGCAGCATAAACCTGCCATTAACATCCATTGATTATTACAGTAACCATGATGATGAAAACATATTGTGTGTCCATTCTCCAAATGATGCTCACCAGCAGAATTCCATGGGAAACCATCAGTTTCAGTCCCAAGGACCAGTGGATTTGCAGAGACCATACGACTCATCAATTTCAACGCAACAGACTGCTCTTCTTTGGGCTGGGTTTGGCTCTTGATACAGCAATGTCCTTCAGCCGGAGATGTTTTAGTGCAGCCTTGTTGCTACTTCAAAGTACCAGAACGTCCCGGCGATACGAAAATGAAGATACATGTCCACCTATGTACATTGAGGGATGGAAGGGGGGGTGTTCTGAACTTGTGTTGAAGGAGCAAGGCACCCTTGTGCACGAGCTATTGCTTACATCAACACGCTGATTCTTGGCAGCACTGGGTGCCGCAGTGTTCCGACACACGTGCTGTGTGAACGTGACTTGCGTCTGTTGGCCTTTCTTGTTTAGCAACAAATCTTGCTCAAGAACAGTAGTCCATAATCAAGGGTGAACCGGCATTGAGCAGATGATAGGTATGGGCATAGGCTACTGGCTTTGAGCAACAGATCCCAGGCACTCGAATCACTCCGACTGACAAGATATGCTGATTTCAGTTGCGAGAGCAGATGGGAGAGTCGTAGCAGTTTACGTCCAGTTGCGGCGACTGCTCATTATTGCGAATGTAAGGTAAGCTGGCGATAGTAAGGTGCTTCATACCACTTGATTTTACAGGTCTCACTTCAGCACTCCTTTGGGGTCATACAGGGTGTAATGAATAGGTTTGAGATTGGAACAAATGCAGGTGTCGTCCTCTAGAAGTGATTTGGAAATCATCATGGAAATCACAAGCAACAAACCCAACCACAATCATAACTCATTGATACCGGTGGCCTGGCGGCGCAGGGAGTCATGGCCAGTGACCACTGGTTGAATCATGGATGGCGCAGGGAGTTGTTCGTACCTTAGACACAATAAACAATGGGTATGTAGTATGAAGTACACCCAATCAACAGTTGGTAGAGTTGGTTGGAGTTGTTTATGGCACTTGGTTGTGTATTCTAGCCAGTAAAGAATGGGTATGTAACCACAATGGGTGAAGAATTGCCCAACATTTATCTGTTGGTTGGGTGTACCTGGTCCGTTTGTGATTGTCTAGGTAATTGATCAGCTATTGCGTTGTGAAAACCCGAACATCGAAGATTATCTCTACCGCCAGGATTCGACTCAAGGTTTGAATCCAAAGGGTTGATTGATCCAGATGAGCATAGCAGTGCAAGTCCTATCTATTGGTTTCCCAAGCAGATAACTGCAGCAATCATAGTAATAGTATTTGCAACCATTGGAAGTATGACAAGTGCAGCAACACAAACACTGCAAGTTCCAAAAAGTTGTTGTAAATGAAGTTGCTTCAAACTCTGAAGTAGATGATTCTTGCTTTCACCACATGACATGCACCACTCCACCAGTGTGTGTGATCCACAGGTTCCATCGGTGACTTGGCTGGCCCCTACTATGTTTGATTTCAAATACCTGTGCAGTATAGGTTCAGCATATATGAATACTTATGATCGCACATGGCAAGGATGTCTATAGCATATGTTTAACAAACCAGCAGGGTAGATACACTTGATCAAATATGATTTATCATACATATCGAGCGTTTCCATTGTGCAACAGTACATGCAGACATATGCGCGATCCTATACACAGCTGATATATAGTTGTTCCTTTATATACCAGATCATACATCATACAGTATACACTGAATCATGTTGTATCTAGTGGTCTAGTCGATAGTCTTGATGCATAGAATACATTGGCTTGTACATAAAAGGTGTACCATCCAGAATGGTAGTTGTCCTCGTAAACAACGGTTATTTTTAGCTGGTTAGTAGGCATCATCATTCATGAACAATGGTTTATCCATTCATTAGCAACGGTTTCTTACTCACCATCATTTATCATCCATTAGCAATGGTTTCTTTGCTAGTACATGAAGGAACCATCATTGGACACCACATTGCTGTGCGGCTCGGCATCATTGGTGACCGCATCAAGGACCTCCAACAACATCTACGAGGTGCTTTTGGCCCTGCCATTCTCGCACGCTTCTCGCAGCAAAGAGCAGCAATGAGCCTATAGGTTTTACATGGTTTTACTGCAGCTTAAAGACACGGGGATCGGTTGATTCAGATGGTTCCGTACTAGCTGGTTGCATGGGGTGATAACGCGATGTGGGAGTTACACCAGTAGAGTTTGGGACATGGCTGACTTGCTGGGTGGATACAAAGATTTTGTACTACCTGGTTTGTTGGCAAATCATGGTGGTCCCAAGGTAAATCTAGTCTTCACCTGACCCCGCTAGGTGGGGAGGAACATGGCAAAATTGTGTTGCACTTATCACAGCCGCAGAAGGGATATGTTTGGAACAGATGTTCAACGAGGAGATTCAGATTTTTTCAGGGTCCTTGTAGGAAAACTATATCCACTGTATTAATTTGAGCAAATCATACGATCTTAATGCCTGCAGAGAATGAGTGAAGCATAACCAGAAGCGCTACAAGAACGATTTCGCCTCCAGTCTTGCGCAAGACTTCCATTTCTGTTGGCGGATTGATTTAAAAAAAGATCATGGATCCCTCAAGGGGTGAGAGTCAGCAAAACACTTACGTTGTGGAGCATGTCTCTGAGGGTTGAGAGCATCTATTTTTTGGACATTTTTTGGGGAATAAAGTTCTGCCAATTTGCCAATTCTTCTATCCTCACTTCTGAAGGTGATTCTCGTTTGCTGCTGCGGTGCAACAAATGGGATGGAGTTTCAGAACATTAAGGCTGTAAGCAGCCGCAAACAATAAGTCTTGAGATCTTCCAAAAACTAAGTCAAGAAAGCACATTTTGCATCCCGACCCTGCCCATCCTTTTCCTGCTCACCCATCTTTATTCTTTGTTTTGGAATGACAATGATCGCCTTGGACTTTCCATTGGACAACGGACTTCCAATCCTGGCAGTGCCTGGCAGCATGAGGCCGTACTGCTGCTGAAGGTCATTCTCCGCTTCTTTGAAGCGGTCAGTTCGCTCCCTGGCGGTGAGGGCGCTCAAGCGCGCAGCAAGGTGGGGCTAGCCGCGACAGCAACGGGGAGCGCAACGTGAATCGGAACTTGATCGTTTGGGGGCTAAATCTAGGGTGAAATGTGTGGATAACAAAACTACACAGTATCAAAATATCACCAACATGATGTGTGAATATCTCAGCTAGTGAGTGAAGAGTTCTGTTGGAATGGTTAGAGCTGACCATTACTACCGAGACATGATTGCAGCAGTGGAAACAGCTGAACCTTAGTAGCCTGCGATTTCTGCAAACATCATCATTCTCGTAGTATAGGTGCACCACACGTTGAGGGGTACAATCTGCGTGAGCAACCCAATCTATGGCTGGTAGTGCACTGCCGGCATTTAACCATCATCAACCATCAGGAACATTATCAGACATTAAGCGTTATAAGCCGCACACAAGCGTATCTTCCATCATCAACCATCCAACATCATAGGGCCTGTTTATCAACAGTCACTGACCATCATCACCCATCACCGGGCTTCAACTATCACCGCCCATCATTCACCGCTCTCAATCCTCACCACCATGATTGACACAAGTAAGCCTCATCAACATCAACATTACCCATCATGAGACAGTTTCAAACAAAACGATATTAGGATATGATATACTGCTGGTTTGTTTTTAACCATGATAACTTTACCCCCTTTAAACCGCCATTGGGCCGCTACGCCATCAACATTCGCCTGGCAGGCGCTCTCTGCTGCCGCCACGCTTCAGACGCCCTGTCAAGCAGCACTGATTGCAGCCTACGTGCATCACAGTTTCTGAGCAGCACTAGGCATGAACTCTTCTACGATGAACTGGTTACACATGTTGTCATTATTGTCATATCTATTCCTTGGATGTAGGGTGATGTCGTGTTATATATATATATATACAAATTGTCTTACATACACCAAATCGATCCAAATGGTGTGCAGCATCGCTTTGCAACGCTCATATGAGAAGCATGTTTGATTATTGTCTCTAGCGACTGTAGCTATCAATGTATTACATTTAATGATTTCAAGAGATATCTTAATGATTTGGGTTAGCACCGGTATGTATTTTCTCACCGTTTGGTGCTGCTTTTATAATTTTTATAGCAACAAATCGTTTATGATCAATAGGCCTGGTTGCACAATCATTTTTCACGATTTAAAAGGATCAAGGACAGTTGTAAGAATGGCTAAATCAGAGGGGCTTAACCAACCACAACCCGCACCATTGTTTGGTGGTTGTTGCTATTGTTCTCGAGCTGTTTGTTGTTGGTATATTTCTGTGTTGTTCTTTGGTGTGTTTTCCTACCACATGGTGAGGTCATTTGTCCTTTTCGGTGTCCGGGCGAGAGCAACTGAGGTGAACTTGCGGCCAGCAACTGCCGTCCAATGTTGCTACGCCTGAAGCAGGAGATGCAGAAATTGTTGCAAGCGGAGAAGGCCGCGGATTCCGCCGATTCAACAGTTGCATTGCGGGATGTTTTTTTTCGTGTGATGGAATGAACACCTTTTGTCCACAACTTGTATTAAGCATAGGAACTAACACTGCTCATTTTTTTGCATTCTAATCCACGCCATTTGGGTGGAAGCAGACATCCCTGTCATGCTGTCAATGTAGACATTGTTGTTACAAGGCCCCCCAGTGACAAGCTGTTTTGTTTAACTCGCTTAACTGTAGCCATGTCTAGCATAACTCACGCTCTACGCATCCTATCATGGTTCATGATGGTTACAGTTACAATAATCATTCAATGAGTAGCGATGAGTATTGATGCTGAACCATTCCACACGATTCATGAACCGCAATTAAGTAATGAGTAACAAATGATGGCTGATGATTGTCAATGATTGTGAAGGATGTTTGATGATGATGATGATGATGATGATGATGATGATGATGATGATGATGATGATGATGATGTTTTAATTACATATCCATGACTGATGGTCATCACATCGGATTACTATGGTAAGTCATGACCAATGACGGTTCTGACTGCGACTCAGCTGGGCCTTCAGGACCGCATCGGCCTGACCATGGCGGGGCTGTCGCACCTGCAGTCCTTGATGAAACGAACGGGACTTCCGACGGAGGTCCACCGGCAGCACCACCAGCAGAAGCATCATGGACCATGAGGAACTGTTGGAAATGGTGGTTTCAAACTGAGCCAGTTTGGGGTATCCCAAAAATGCTTGGTTTATTGCTAGAAATGATGATCGATGGATGATTTGGGGGGTTCCTGATTCTGAGAAATAGCCATAAATCATGAAGCATCATCAGCATTGGAAACATCACGTATCATATGACATGGGGCACATAGGGACCAACAGAACTAAGCATAATTTGCAGAGTTGACAGCGGGTCATTTCACCAGCAGCGGTTGGCGCATTTGGCCACTGCCATGTGTTTGACACGGACGACCCATATCGGCCGCTGATTCAAGTGATGGTAGCTCATGTTTGCCTGGTTTGA
The DNA here is from genome assembly GCA_009767595.1 of Symbiodinium kawagutii. Lineage (NCBI taxonomy): Eukaryota > Dinophyceae > Suessiales > Symbiodiniaceae > Symbiodinium > Symbiodinium kawagutii. The sequence continues at coordinate 162,810 of VSDK01003326.1, read as the reverse complement.
TTCTCAGTGCAATGCTTTGGCTCGAGTTGCATCAAGAATCAACTCCTAAGAGACTTCTCGGCTGATACCACTCCATCATTGTCAAACTCCTTGCTACAACTGCTTGGTGAACCAACATTCAACTGACCATGATTGAATTGACTATTCCCCAGGCACCCTGCAAGTGACAAGATCCCGCAGAAAACCAACATGGCATATTTTGCTCGCCTTTCTCAGTGAAAGTCACCAAACCTTTTGTGCCGCCATGACTTCCATGTTGATGGCAGCTTTTCTGACCAGCGTCAATGCGGTCGCGAAGATTGTTTTGCTGTGTGCTGCGGGTGCATACCTCCAGAAAGCTGGAATCCTTCACAAGGAGACGACCTGAAGTTTCCAGCACTGGCTGGCTGGGAGCTGCCCGGAGAGCCACTGGGGGACACAGGGGAGCGGTGCCAGGAGCTACGAGTGGCCTAACCCAATGGTAGGGTGTTCATGACACAGAGATATCAAGCACAAGCAACACCTGAATTGGAAAAATGATTGTGTTTACGAGTCCGCACAATCTTCCTAGTACAATGTGTTATGTTTGCACTGTTGAGGCAGTTTAACCAACACGATTGTTTCTTTGGCGTATCATTTTTGAGCCATGTCATGTTCGGCTGGCTGCACCACGTGTTTTGTGTCAAGGACGTCGTCTTGAACATTCTGAACAGGCTAGTGCTGTAGGTGCCTAATTTACAATTTCATATCTTTTTTGGGGCCTGAAATTCCGATGTTTGTTTCCTCAAACTGTTGAAAGGGAGCGTGGAACCCTTCCAACTTGCATGATGCCAATGCCTCCTGGAGAAAATTGCCGCTTCTTGGTCGATTCTTTGTCAGTGACCAGATCATCCATATATTGTGCATGAGGGTGGAAAATGGTGGAAAACATTTACATTTATTTATAGTACATGCATTGTATTAGTGCCAGTGTGGTTCAATATGGAGTATACACATCCACAACGAATTATGCACAGAGAAGTTCAACATAATAAACATCTTAATTATATTTGAACATACTAATATACTATTGTTTGATGATGTTTGTATCCATAGTAGAATACAAACACATATGATAATTGCACATAATATACATGCCATATTTGTATGTATGATCAATATATCGCCAGCCGCCAGGGTGTCGCCAGGAGGTGAGAGAGGGTGTCGCAAAGATGTTCGTCAACCTGTTGTTGCCATGCCTATTGTTCACCAGGACAGCCCGGTCACGGCGGTGCATCAGTTCATTCTAGTTGTAACTACGGTAAGTGCCAGGGGAATTGCAGGTATGTCCACAGTTGCTTGGCTTAACCAATGTATAATAGTGGGGATGACAAGTTGTGTCAGTGCTGGTTGATTGGTAGAGGTGTGCGCGCCACTGGACACCTTCACATTCTAACATGATGGTCCAACATAGTCATGGCACAAGAGAACGGCCTACTTGCAAAAGGTTGTTTGTCAAAGAGATGCACCGACAGTAGATTTGTCCTTCAATGATGTGCAGCATACCAGGTTGGGTTTCATACGATCATTTGGGAATGGTGGGAGGTACCACCATTTATGGATGACCCATGTGTTTGCAAAGGGAGGAGAGGAAACATCATTGCCGGATACTGCAGGTAACATGGGAGGACTGGGAGGACATGTGTTTGTCCAAGTACGGCTCTCGCATATGGTCCCTTTGCAGTCTCAACATGCCAACATTCAGTGATGGTTCACCCACTGCATCGCTTCCTGAATTTTGCGGTCTCTTCAGTGCATGTGGGAGCCATTGCGTATTATCATGTCATGTGAGCAAACCAGTGCCGATTCTTTCCTCACCGTGATTGGGGAAGGTTCTTGTTGCTTGATACGTCGTTCTTTGTTCGTCTTGTTGTTGCTGCTTGCTGTCCAGTCCACTCGTATTAGCCATTGTCAGCCCTCATCAGACAACAAGCATCTTGTACCATCATGAACATTCATGAACCATCGTGAACCATCTTGAATCATCATAAACCATCATCAACCATCATCAACCATTCCCCACCATCCCCAACCCTCATGGTTCCTTGCTGTTGTTGTTGTTGTTGTTGTTGTTGTTGTTGTTGTTGTTGTTGTTCTGCGTTTCCCCAGTGACGCTAGGATTTTGCCCATCATCTCCTTGGAGACGCTGCCCAAACTGGCATGGTTGGCGGTGGCGAACTTGACCTACGTGTGGCTGGGCAGTGCCCTACGGTGTTGCTCCATGGGTTGTTGGTTTATGATGGTTGACCATGGTTGATCCAAAGTAGTTGATAGTACTTGATGATTGGGCAATAGTGGCTCGTAATCGATCATGGGAGTTGAGAATGTTCAATACTGCGGGGTAATGGTCATTCATAAAAGCTTATGGTGCTTGCCGAGGGTCAATAGTGTAGTGGTTGATACGCTGATTCTGAAAAAGTAGAAGGGGATGATGACCGACAGCAATTGGGAGATACCAACTATATGGCTGTGTCAAATATGGGAATACTATGGCCATGGTGGTACCTCGAAACATGAAAGTGACGTGCTGTCAATGGGAAAACCACTACACTCACTACACTATCACTTGGGGGTATCCACATGATACCACCTTAATTGGACAAACCAAACATTTCAATCAGCTGCATCCAAACCACTGAGTGATCTTTCGGTAGATGACTCTCTTTGTGCAGTCATGAAAAGTGTTTTTTGGAATCAGTGCTACCTAGCTGTGTAGTAGCACAGGTTGAGGCAAGACGATGCACATGGCACAATATGCCGATAGCATGCCTTCAATTCACGGGCCATGTTGTCGATTCAGCTGGATTGGCAGTGCTTCGTTTCTTCTAATGAGTCTGGGTTCGCTGAATTTTGTTGCTATGCCGCTTTGTGGGGCGATCCATAGCAAGCAGCATTCAACTCGCGGTGACTCCCAAGACAGTGGCACTTCGAAGCCTGGTTGTAACTGTAGCGATTGTAGGCAGACTAGTGTTATCTCACAAATAAAGCCAAGGTTGTCCAGCTCATTGACAACAACATGACCATGTTTGTAGAAGCATATCATTGATATATCATGGTATATCCAACTCGATTATTATACATATACAGATCTATATAATCTATATACATGACACTTTTTCACCAGATCTGCTCCGTGTCACATAGATTCACCGGTCTTCTTGGCTCCGCTGAAACGCTCCCAGGTCCTTGGGTCTTCTCATTGGATCCCTGAGTGTTCTGGTGTGTCGCCCGGGCACGCCGAGCATGCGCCGGATCTTGAGGGCCACACCGGCCATTGGTCACGCCAACTCCATTCCCTTCATGTTGGTGGGTCTCATTGTGGCCCAGGAGAGTCATGCTGGAGTCCTGATTTTTTGGATGGCGTTTTTTTTCGCTGTTTTTTTGATGTTTTTTTTGGCTGTTTATTGATTGTTGAATGAAATGGATTGTTGGTTGATTGTCATGGCTGACTGTTGGTTGTTCATGTCTTTGAATGCTGATGGTTGATGCTGTTTCTCGGTTGATTTGCGTTGTTGTGGGGTCCTTGTTTTTGGTGGCAATAGTCAGTGTACATGTTTTTGGTGGTATTCTCTGTTCTTGTTATTATCCTTGTTTTTTTTACATCGTGTTTTCCTTGTTTCTTGCTTGCCTTGCCTTGCCTTGCCTTGCCTTGCCTTGTCCTGGTTTGCCATGCCTTGCCGGACGTTCTTGCTTGCTTGTTTGCTTAGGCTGAGCATTCCAGAGTAATATAATGATGTCCAAACCAAACCGTTGATCTTCCGTCAGAACCAGTCCGGTTGACTGACCCCGTATGCCATGTCACAGTTTATGGGGTTGTCGAATGAGAACGCAGGGGGCCTCAAAATGACTGGTCATTGCAAATTGATACAGCAAGGGAGCAGACTAAGACGCGTGCCCTACTTTTGTGGATCTGAAGTAGTTCCAGGGAAGGAATCACCGAGCTGAATTAGATCATCAGGTATCGACTATAGACTTAATTGCTCCGAAATGGAGATTCTCTACCTAGCAACAATCATGAGAGGCAGGTTGACTGCTCAGATGGGCTCCAAGATCGGTAACCTGTAGTGCTAAGATGTGATAGAGCCACTTTACCTCATATATATTCATATATCCTCATATTTGATTATGTTTGATTCACGTGGTCAGAGGGTTTCCTCCAAGACGAGTCACAAACCTCCACTTGCTGTTTTCCGTGCCAAAGCGTTGCAGCAGCAGGATCCCACCACATTTGGAGGCGTTGGGACGGCTCAGGGCTACGTGGGATTGTGACCTGCTTGCACCAAGGGTGGGCGCAGTTTGGGAGGAGATTGCTTCGAGCTGCAATCCCCAAGTCAGCACTCAGTTCTGGTTATCCCGTTTCTGTCTCATGATCAACCATTGGTAACTGTGATGCAATCCCCTCGTTGGGATTCCCACCTCGGCATGCACCGTTCGACCACTCTGGGACCTTTGTGGAGGGTGAGGCTCAATGATAGTCAACGCAGGTTGCTTTGTAGGTTTCATCGTCATTAATGGTCGACTGGCAATTTAAGTTGAAAGTATATGCAGTGCAGCGCTTCAGTCTATGCCTGATGATACAGTACAGGTTAGTTTGTCCAAAGAAGTCATGAACTTGTTCAACAGTATCTTCCCTGCTCGCAGTTTCTTGCCGTGCTACTGTCTTCCGTTGGCCCGAGGTACTTGATTATGCACAGCATTACTCTGTGGAGTGTTGGCATGAACGTCATCACCAAGAAGGAGGACCAGGAGGATCCACCCGGTGATTCTCAGCCAGAGCTTCCCAGTAGCCACAGCGACGAGCTCCCAGTACCAGCTCCCAGTCCGGGAAGTGGTGTCTCACCACCTTCAAGCCCACAGGTCGGCCGATGCTTGGCAGGCTGAAACACCGCGGTGCCGATAGAAGGGGCCCCCGTGGTGAGTTTATATTTATACCGGTCAAAAACATCTACCAACAAAAATGTGTACAAACACGAATGTGACTATTTGACATTTCGACCACTGACCATATGTTTGCTTGCTTACTGTAACTCAATTGTCAGTCGTGATTCATTTGGAACTTAACCGGGAACATCCATGAGTGCTGATACTTATACTAGTAGACAAATACTTACAGCATCGTTGTTCTAAGTGATAGTCTGCTAATCTGCTAGTTTATACCTGCCAACGTAGTCATTGTTTGCACAACCGCGTTTTCTTGCATCAGGACCAGCTCGCCTGCTGGGTTAGTCGGGTCCGGTGTGCTGTGAGAATGGTTGCAGTGGTTGTTTTTGTTGATTGAACATCTCTACTCACCAAGTGAGTGCAAAACACAATTTCTGAAGCACTCCTTTCGCAGAGAATTTTTGACCCATGGAAACTTCCACAACAGAATTGGAAGTTTCTTGGGAGCTGGCAGAGAAGATCAGACAGAAACCAAGAAAACTCGTGACTTAGACTGTACCAGTAGGGACTATGAGAAAAGCAAGTGAGATTTGCCTCAACATGGTAAAGATGTCGGTTTGCAGAATCAGGTCGCCTTTGTCACTTGTTGAATTTTCAAAGAAACCACTGCAAACATGTCAGATTGACCACAAGGGACGGTGTTTGTGCCAGCGACCCTAGGATTCTCGATATTCTCGAAGCTGAAAGCTCTAATCCCTGGGTGCGTGAACAAACCTATGGCAACGGCCATCTTCACTGCTGTTCTGGGTTTTGTCCCTGGTGCCAAACATTTCTTCGTCTCAGGACCCTTCAGTGCCCTGGATGGAGAGAGGATGGTTGTGAAATTGGATGCCACTTTTCATACTTGTCCTTGGGATGACCTGACAAACTGTGAGGATGATACTATCCAACCTGCACACGATCCCATGATGATTATCGGCGTCATACAGTTGTTCATTAATTTGTTTTGCGTTAGTATAGACAGGGTGGTTCGAAGAATCAAGGCAGGAGTCGTGGTCACTACAGGCTCACCTGGATCGGTCTCTATTGGGTGTTAGGGATTTGAAAGTGTGCGCATGTGTTGACACGTGTTGAGATGTTTTTAGACACATTAAATCGGGCGCCCTCAGTTCCAAGTCACTTGTGTTTGTAGTGTTTTGCTCCAGAGTGTGCATAAACATCATAGACATTATGTAGTGATAGCCGTACTGGAGTGTTGGTTATGAATCACGTACAGTCCTAGCAATAGCAGCATGTCTGTGTTGCTGAGGTATCACATCATTCAAAAGTATTTGTCGGTGTTTACAATAAACAAGGTCAACAATCACCAAGCTCAGCACCTGTGGCAGTGGAAATAGCCAGTGTTGATTGCAAAATCCTGAACAAAGTTATGCCCGCTTTTGCGAATCTTCACTCGGCCATGGTTGCTGTTCCCAGGTACCGTTTTCAGTGCCATGTTAGCTTTGGGCACAGCAGGGCCATCGATCATCTTGCTTACGGTGGCTTGGCCCATTGTTTGCTTGGGGCTGTTCGCAATTTGCTTCGCCCGTGTGAGAAACATGAGTGATGTTTGTGGATCCCTACTCTTCCATTTACCTGTACAATGAGTAACCCTCCTCAACTATAGTGTAACAATATGTACCTGCTGGGGGTTCCCCGGACACTGCAGAGGTAACTGGAAGGTTGGGGATCGTTTCAGCCTTTCAGCATTCTGCGCACCGATTTTGTGGACAGCCTGACCTCATTGTAGTGAAAACCAAGGTGCTTCTGCTGCGCTGGCATGATAAAGGAACATAAGGAACGCAGTCAAGAACAAGCTATTCGGGTAAGGAAATAAATGGCCACGGATCGAAAAGTGGTGGTCATTCCAGTTCAGTGGTTCCCCAAGAAGGCAGGACTCCATGGCCGGATACTTCCACCATCCGAGGTTGGTGCCCTCTTTGTGAATGACGGCTTTCCTCACCCATCTCTGGTTGGCTACGCGCCCTTGTGTGCTTTGGTCATGGGGAGACTCATCATCCTTCCAGCCTGTGCTTTGGCTTATTGTGGCCAGAGACTGGAGCTGGTGTCCCCAAAAATCGACCATCCCAAAGGCTGGCTGGTGGGTTTAGACATTTGACATTTCTCCCACAGTAATTGTCAACAAATGGTTGGTTGACTTACGCAGATTTTTCAAAGGGGCGGTTAAGCCACCAACCAGTTATTGTTATTGGTCAACATTATTGATTTAAATGATTTTATATTATATATATATATATTATATATCATATTATTGATTGCCATTCTGTCATGAGGGGTGGCTCAACCACCAACCAGTAGGAAGTTTGACTGGATTTTATCGACAATGGTTGACAAGGAAACCGGTACATACTGCTCAATGACGAAGTAGTCTTCTTTTTTTCAGATGTCAGCCTCGAGTTGGAGGATGCTTGTCCACTTCCCATGGGTGTTTGGAAGGTGTGGAACGGTACAAGACGACTTTGGGTAAATGGCGGTCTCTCAAAATAGGGGACCCCTACAAATGGTTGGTTTATTAGTATGAGAAACAACCAAATGACTAACGCGAATAGTTTGTTTGTGTAAGTGACTCTGGTCCTGAATTGTCATGAGCAAATAATTTCGCAGCAGTCGTTTTTCTGCACGGGGCCGACCTGTCACCAACACTACCAGCCATTTCAGGGTGAACACCAGCCCACCCAACCAGCTGACTTACCTAGCTGGCCAAGCAGCCATCCCCACATTAACAGCACTGAAGAACAGCGTGCTGACCAATGATGTGGATCCAACCAGGGACATTGAACACCTGAGTTGTTCTTCTAGAAATCAGAATTTGGCCGATACTACCTCCAGCTACAACAGCAACCACAAGGAGAGGACAACACTGACAAATTCAAACGCATCAAACACCGACAACAACGCCATGAACGGCAGCAACAACAACCGCAATAACCACAACAACCACCACAAAGTCAGAACAAAACCACCTCCACATTTACAAGAACGATCCAGAACTATGACCATGGCATCTACACCAAGGTTGCATTGCTCTATGGATCACACTCCGCCAGCACCTGTTTTTCTTCCCCAGCGACAATGCTTTGATGCTGGTGATGTGCCTGGAGTGCTGCACTCCCACGGCTTACCAGTTGGTGTCTCGGCGCACCAGTTGAATGCACAGCATGACCTCAGCCAGTCACTTGGATCATTGAGGATTCAGATCAAAGTATCAATCTGATTCTGAAGATGATTCATTATTCATTGAGGATTCATCTCAGATTCCATATGTATCGATCATGAGATGCAAAAAAATCTGAAACGTGTTGCCATTCTCCTGCCAGAGACTGTGTCATTGAATTTAGACCAGAACAGCAATGCTGCAATTCGCAGACCAGTCAGGTGACTGTTTGCATATTGAAAGGAATCTTGCTCACAATGGCATTGTTTTGACTTTGTGCAGTTGCGTTTTTGCCTATGTTTGCAAAGATCAGACCCCAGCATGAGCTTGTTTTTTGCGTCAAATGTGTTCTTGCGAACTAGATAATCTTGGTGATGATGGTACTTTAACATACTTTAACCATCTCTGAAAACTAGGATTGAGCAAAAAAGGACATTGCGCGCAGGTGATGTTGATTGAAGTCTTGCTGCGTGGCCCCTAGAAACACGCCATGTCAACACGACCGCCCCCAAACGATAACAGCAACAACCGGAAAGCAACAGCGGCAACAGCAAGGACAAAGCGACGGAGCATGTCTTAGTCTAGCAGCAGGGGCCGCCAACCACACAAGCAGACATACAAAGATTCCTAGCGGTCCTAGCATCGCGAACTACATTAGCTCTGTCAAATGTCCGCCTTTTGAATCCTCTTGATTGATGGTAGCTTCCTGTCTCAGAGGCCTGTACGACCCACCATGGCAAATCATGGCAATCCTTTTTCAAGCGATCAAAATGCACCGAATTCGCTGGCGACCTCAGGAATCCGATCTCAAGAACTGACGGCCGGGCTGTTCTACCAGAGTTTGACCGCTATTTTTGCTATTGCAGCTTGGACCACCTTCATTGTCTACTACGTGGTTTGAGCCCTACGACTCCTTTTGTTGCGTTTACTCCAAAGCCTAGCACTTGTACAGTTGGTGAAACGGGTCCTATCGATTGGAGTCCATTGAGTTGCTTCTTGACTAGTTGGAGCAGCACATTTTATGAGAGTTTTGCATTCAATGTGATTGATTGGATGCGGATGAACGGGATTCGCAAGTGTCCATTGCGATCGGCAGTGCATCGCGAATTCATTGCCGTGAATTCCGTCGTGATCATCTCAGAGCCATGCTGTCCAATGGTTTGTTGTATAGCCAAGAGCCAACTGGGTCAGGTCGCTAAGAATGCAGGGTGCACCTATCAAGCCCAAACCTAAGACAATCTGACCACCTTCGAATGACAGATTGAACTGGCTGGAAGAGGTTGGAAGTTTGCATGAAAATCAAAAGTTCATCAAAAACCATTGAGAGTTCCATGTCGATGCTGATCCGTTGACTCCCGGGTGTCACTTGTACAGCTCAGCACACCTACAAGCCCTACAGCTCAGCAGCTCCATTTCCAAGTTGAAAAGTAGTGCGACTCGGGAGATCTGTGCGGGGCTGGATCCATCAACAGGGGCACTGAAGTGCTGCAGCTGGTTGTGGCGATGGGTTCAACTGGTTAGTTGTTGTGATGTTTGTGCGACGTGCGAGTTTTGTGTTTTTTTTGTTGTTGTTGTTGTTGTTGTTGTTGTTGTTGTTGTTGTTGTTGTTGTTGTTGTTGTTGTTGTTGTTTGATGATTGATAGTGGTGGTGTTTATTGTTGCCATTTGTTGCCATTGCTCCCCATCGTCCACGTTCGGCTGTTGTTCGTTGCTGCTGTTGTGGTAGTGTCCAGCAAGGCTGGCCCCAGAGGTTGCACAAGTCTTGCTGTTGACCAGCGATGACCCCCCAGCTGCCCAATGTGTTTCTTGGGGATCGTGAATCCCAACTGCCGCCCTCGGCCCTGTTGAACCATGTTGAACCCCTGGCTCAGGAAACGCGCCCAACGCCCAAAGGCAAGGCGAACGCTGCGAAGCGCCGCAAGAAATGAGTGGAGAAAAGCCGTGGCAGAGCCGGTGAGGACATCCCGGAGGAACAATTCATGGGAGCCAGACACGAGGAATCACGAGGACAGTGATCAATAGTCAGTAATCACATGTAATAGATAATCAGTATAGTATATTGCTACTTATTGTTGATTATTCAATGGCTGGTTAATATCATTGCTGGTCAACCAATCAAGAAGTGAAGTGTAATTGCTCAACTGACTACAATTAGTGATTATTGGCTATTTCATTTATCACCATTTTGTCCTTGTTCTTTGTTGAAGTAAACTGAAGTAATTTGCAATACAGACAAAAGGCAGGTTCTCCTGTCGACTTCAAGCCATTACTCATTGTAATGATTGCCAAAACTTATCCCCGAATCCCCCATCCAAATTGTCCTTGTGAATATGTGTGGGTCACTGCATAGTTGTATCATAATCAATATTGTGATGACAGCAGTGTACAAGACAACAGTGTACAATAGTCATATTTGGTGTATGTGTATATATAACTATTATTCAATGAATTCACGCCATCGTAGTCAAAGAAGAACAAGCTTAATCTCGTTTTTCTTCCTCAGTTTCGGCTTAAGGGTGGATGGAACCCTCTCTCCTGCCTGGAGTGAGGGATGGCTTGACCAACACCCTGAGGCGGATAGGGGGGCTGATCAACGATCCGCAGGCCTCCCAGCCCTTCCTTGAGGCAGCCTTGGGCAAGCTGCGTGTTTGGTACCTCGAGCTGGTTGAGCTCTCTGAGGTGCATCTGGCCCCTCCTGTGGCAGCGGGAGAGGAGCCGGGGAAAACTCCTGCAGCGGGAGTGGAAGTGAAAGAAGAGGAGAGCTCAGAGAAAGAAGGTAAGCCTCCTGCATCGGAGAAGGAACTCCCAGAGAGCAAAGAGGAGGAGAAGCCCAAAGAATTGGTCACTGAGAGCACTGAGAAAAAGGAATCCAAGAAAGCCAAGAAAGAGAAAAAATCAAAGGATCATCGCAAAAAGAAAAGTCGAAAATCGGACAAAAGGAAAGATAAGCTTCGGAGTGTTACTCCTGTGGTGACTCCTGCAGTGGAGCCTCCTGCAAAGAAAGCGGCTGAGAAGGAAGCCGAGGGCTCAGAGTACGAGTCCGAGTCAGTGGAAGAGGAGCACCGAGAAGAGGCTAGAAAGTCACGGTCATCAAGGTCACCTAGGTCCCATCGCAAAGAAAAGAAGGCTCGCGAACCAACTGAGGAGGCATCTACGTCTCCTGCTACTCGAGCTCCTGCTAGAGGGAGCGGCCGGTCACAGCAGCGAGAACACAGGGAAGAAGAGGAGGCGAGATTGAGGTCACGGTCCCGGAGGCAGCGGCGAAGAGACAGTCGTTCACCTCGTGATCACTACAGGGCACCTGCTACACCTCGTAGGCGTGAAGAGGAGCCTACAGGTCCACCTCCTGGAGTCTTTCGGGGGCCTCAAGTCTACTCTCAACCTTGGTGGGGGAGTAGCTATCGTGAACAGAGGAGGCCAAAGAATAGAGGAGTTAAGAACAGACTCCGGAACGAGGACATCGCTCAACACGGGTGCAGTGCTGATCGAAAAGCCGCTCGAGTCAGTAGCGGTCCAGCCAGAGGTCGTTGATGCTGAGGAGAAGGCCAGGAGCTGCACCCAGGATTCCTCGTCACAGGCCTGCAGCAGCAAAGGCCAAGGTTGAACCTAAGCGCGCAGGGCGCAGACTTCGACCTCCTGCGGTTGAGAGGTCAGCAGAGGACAAGTTCAACAACTTTGAGGAGGTCGCCGTAGGGGACATACCCTTAGCGTGGCTCAGGCCAGGGCCAGGGGATTGGCTTCAAACACACAAAGGTGTGTACGGAGGAGAAGAAGCGGTGCTAGCTGGAAAGCTTCAACGCATCGTGTTGGAGGGTGAAGGCACAGAAGTTGAGTTGCACCTGACCGGCACAAAATTGGAGAGCCTGTTGAAGTTTGCCACAGGCCAATCTCCTGCGTTGATCCGGTTGCATCTCTGTGGAGCTGGTTGTGATCAGCGTAGAGCCAATCCAAACCTGGTTCATACCAGGGTGTTGCAGAGGGTGGACCCAGGGTCGGACAAAACCTGGGAGGAGAACCTCGTTGTCCCCGACGAGTTGCAGCCTCTTCGTGCTCACCAAGATCAATGGCGAAGAGATCAAGAAGGCAAGGATGCGGAGTCGAAGAGTTCGGAGTCGTCCAAGAAGAAGAAAAAGAAAAAGGAGAAATCAAAGAAGGAGGATGCCAAGAGTTCAAAGAAAAAGAAAAAGAAGAAAGAAAGAAAAGTTGGGGGCAGAGCTGTGGCTCGCAAGCCGTTGGACATGATGTACAGCGGCACGGGATTAGACCCGGATCCCAAGAAGAGGAAGCGATTGGCTCGCAAAACCAAGAAGCGCCTGAAGAAGGCCAAATCTACGTCCAGCAGCTCAGAGGATTCGTCAACGAGCAGCAGCTTGGAGGGTGGGAGCTCCCACCTCCTGGAAGACAAGAGTCGAATCCAGCGTTTGGCAGTGCTTGCGCCGGGCATGCTGACTCATCAAGGGATAGTCAGTATGAAGGAAAACATCAACCAAGCGTCAGGCACCCCATGGGGGTTGGAGGAGGATACCATCCCTCCAATCTGCCTCCAATACACCCGTCAATTCTTGGCGCCCCGCGCTTCCCAGGCCATGAGCCGGGAACTGCTCACCTTGAGCCACATAGTGGATTTCCTCCTGCAAGGGAGGGCGGCCGAAGCGGCCGATACGGCCCTTCAGCGAATCAAAGCGCTGGAGATGGTGCAGATGGGTCAATCATGGAGTACCGCAGGAAAAGTAGAACTTGTGGCAGGAGCAGAACCGCAAGTTGTGACGCGACCGGAGCTGCAGATAGCAGCCAAAGAGGCCCAGCTAGATGCCAAGTCAAAGGTACCTGGTTGGTCTGCAGGCGAAAAAGGAAAAAGCAAAGGCAAAGGAAAGGAGAAGGGAAAAGAGAGAGAAAAGGGGAAGTCCAGCGGCAAGGGCGATCCCAAGAAGAGCGGATGAGCACAAGAGAGGAGCTCCGGTACGATGGAGCACAGAAGAGGAGAGTGGAAGAGTTACCTCTCCTGGTGAGGAATACTCCTGCAATGGAGATCAGAAAGCAAGAAGGGACGACTCTTGGCAACCCTGTGACTCCGGGACGAGGGAGTGACCATAGAAGAGAAGTGAGCAGATGTGACGCAGAAGCCAAGGGACTACAAAGGAATGCGGTGACTACAGAAACTCCTGCCAAAGGAGTGCAAAATCTCAGTGACAGTAAAACAGATAGGGCTTTTTCAAGGACTCCTGCCAAGGAGCTCCAGGATGTTTCACCACTTTTGCTGGCAGAGGCTGCCGCCTCCGCTAGAGTTTCACATGTGCATGTCGACCGACTGGACACTCAGGACATGTCAGGCTTGGGCCGATCTGTCGCTGAAAAAAGGGATGAGCTGTCCGATTGCCACTTTCAACTGAAGGATTTTTATGGCTGGTTGGGATCACGGATGATTAATTTTTGTCAGCTTCGCGAGGTCTCGTCCACGGGCAAGGTTTTTCCCTTGCCCACGTCCGTAGATCACTTAATCAGCGTTTTTCCTTCAGTTGGTAGCAGTGCCATTGATGTTCTTAGGTGTGTTGTGGTTGGACTCAACTCTTTTAACGGTGAGGGTTTGGAATGCGACAAACCCCCTTCGCTTTATCAACAAAAAATCTTGAAAGAGCTGATGCGCAGCTGCCTGAGAGTGTTGTCTTGGCAAGAGGTAGGTGAAAAGGTCTCCTGGGAATCGTTCTTCCAAGTCAAAGGGGTGGACTATAAAGGAGATGAAGTGCTTTGTGCAAGACCCATTTGTTGGGAGAATGTTTCTCTTGCTTTACCTGACGAAGTTGGAGGAGTTGCTTTGACTGATGTGGTCGAACTGGGTTCACTACACTATGTAAGGAACTTCAGCAACTTTTTGCTTGACCCTCGTGATCAGGTTTATGTTCGTCCCCCTCGTGTGCTTGTTGATATGGATGACTGGGAGCCCTTTGTGCCGAAACCTGTTGAAGCGTGGAATCTTCGACAAAGTCCACGAGGATGATGTGTACAAGGTTGATGGCAAACCTCTCTTGAATGGCCTGTTTGGTGTGGGGAAGAATGAGTTCACAGACCAAGGCCATGAGGTCATGAGAATCATCATGAACCTTATCCCGGTTAATTCGGTGGTCCGTAGTTTAGACAGTGACATAGCCACGCTCCCTACTTGGTCAGGCATGTCACCGTTGGAGCTCATGATTGATGAAGACTTGGTCGTGTCTAGCGAAGATGTAAGGTGTTTCTTTTACATTTTTCGCATTCCTAGCGACTGGTTTCCTTTTATGTGTTTCAACAGACCCTTGCCTTGTTCGTTGGCTGGTGATAAAGCTGGTAACTGGTACCCGTGCAGCGCTGTGTTGCCTATGGGTTTTAAGAACAGCGTATCGCTAGCTCAACACATACATCGGGTTCTGGCAAAAGGTGCTTTGACCCGTTTAGGCTTGGGTACTGAGTGTGAACTGCGAAAGGACAAAACTTTCCCGTCCAGCAACTCTCTTTTTAGAATTTATTTAGATAATTTTGATGAGTTGAAACGCGTCTCTAAGAGACACGCGGATGCTCTTGCTGGTGTCGTTTCCCCTTTGGTGTGTAGCCTACGTGAAGTGTATGAAGAGAAAGGCGTTCCACGCCATCCCAAAAAGAGTGTTGCTCAGGCAAGGACAGCGGAGGTGCAAGGTGCTGTCGTTTGTGGCCGTGAAGGAGTTGTGTTCCCGAAGCCAAGCAAGATTTTGAAGTATGTGCATTTAACCAGGTTACTGTTGGAAGCCGGTGAATGTACTCAGAAACAAGCTCAGATCGTTGGAGGCGGGCTAGTATACTTTGCCATGTTCAGGCGTCCCTTAGTCGGAGGGCTTAATTATCTGTGGAAGTTTGTTCTCTCTTTTGAAGGTTTTCCACCGGTTGTCAAGCTACCTCTTCCTGGAGAAGTTGTAGAGGAACTGGCAAGAATGTTGGCACTAGTCCCTTTGGCTTTTCTGGATTTTTAGGGCAAGTATTTCTTCAATGGTCACAGCAAGCGATGCTTCAAACACTGGTGGGGGAATTGCAGCTACTCAGCGGGTCACACCATCAGGGGCAATTGCAGCACAGTGTCCAATCCGGGGTGATCTGGTTGAACCTACAGAGTTGGTGCAGGTGTTGACAATTGGGATGTTTGACGGGATCAGTGGATTAAGAGTGGCAGCAGACTCCCTGGGATGGAATGTTGCCGGGCACATCAGTATTGAGAAGAACGCACAAGCAGCTCGTGTCGTTGAATCCAGGTTCCCCAGCACTATTCACATTGCCGATGTCGAACTGGTCAATGATGATGTGGTCAAAGACTGGTCTTTGAGGTTCTCTCAAGTCGCGGTTGTGGTGATAGGGGCAGGACCACCCTGCCAGGGTGTGAGTGGTCTCAACGCGTCGCGTAAAGGAGCACTTAAGGATGCGCGTAGTGTGCTTTTTAAGCATGTGTCTCGTGTGCGCAATCTTGTGCGGCGTGCATTCCCGTGGGCGCAAGTGAGGTCTTTGATGGAGTCAGTGGCAAGCATGGACCAGGCCGATGAGCAGGTGATGAGCGCTGAGTTCGGTGAACAACCTCTGTTTCTGGATGGGGCAGATGTAAGCTTGGCTCATCGCCCTCGCCTATACTGGATTGATTGGGAATTGATTGAAGGGGAGGATGTTCAGTTCTCAACACTGGATTCTGGTAGAGCTAAGGTCAAGTTGAGCGCGTCCATGGATGCTTCTAAGTTTATCACTCCTTTGCTGGAGGAGAAATGGTAATGATAAGCTGCCCACTTTCACCACGTCCCGTCCGAGAAGTACACCGGGGTATAAACCTGCTGGTCTTCAACAATGCACCCTTGAGGAAGTGAATCGTTGGAAGAGTGACGAACATAGATTCCCCCCTTACCAGTATAGGGCATGTCATTGTTTCGTGAACAGCAAAGGGACCTTGCGTTTGGCCACTGCTGAAGAGCGTGAGGTGATGCTTGGTTTTCCCAAAGGGTATACCATGCAGTGCATGCCCAAAGGGCAGCAAAACACCACTGCCCATACTGATTGTCGTTTGACCTTGTTGGGAAACACTTGGAACGTCACGGCGGTAGCCGTTTTGCTTAGTCACCTAGGTCGCTTGATAGGACTCAACCCCGGTTTCTCTGTTCAGCAAGTGGTCGATCGGACCTCACCGGGGTGTACTCGAGATTTCCAGTCCTTTTTGAGTCGTCCTCTTATGACAGTAAAACGTCAAATGCCAACAGTTGTCAATGAAGGGTTGCTCGTGCGTAAGCTTATGACTTTGGTTGGGATCAAGGGAGATGACTTGTTATTACAGTCGTCTTCAGAAGACCCAGTCAAATATCAGCGGCTTCGAGCGTCGGTACCCTCAAATTTATGGAAGTGGAAGGCTGTTTCTGGTTGGCGTTGGCATGGTTCAGCTGAGCACATAAATGTGCTTGAAATGCGCGCGGTGCTGACCTCTTTAAAATGGCGTTTAGAAAAGCACCAGCAGACCCATGTCAAATTTGTGCATTTGGTTGACTCTCTTGTTTGCTTGCACTCACTTAGCCGCGGTAGATCTAGTAGTCGGAAGTTGAAGCGAACTCTGATGCGAATTAATGCGTTGATTCTTGCCACTGGTAGCCATGCGGTGTGGGCTTATGTTCACACCAAAAGCAACCCAGCGGACGAGCCTAGCCGCCGTCCGCAAAAGCGTAAATGGCGCGATGTCTAAAAGACATCTAGAACTGCCCTCGCAAGAATCGCGCAAAGAATTTCGTCGTCAGTTAGGAACGCTTCGTGAACTCACAGTTCAACCCGTCACTAGATCGCGGTATCAGCAAGCCTTAGAGAAGTTTTATCAATATCTGCAGCAAGAGAATCTTGTTCTTCCACATCGTATGCAAAGCATGGATCCATTGGTTGCCGATTACATAGAGTTTTTATGGGCGGATGGCCAAGGTAAAACCGTGGCGTCCAACACCGTGGCGGCTTTACAAGACAAGCATCCGCAACTTAAAGGTAAACTCTTGGAAAGCTGGCGTCTCCTGCGTACATGGAGTTCGCATGAAGTGCCGAATAGAGCACCGCCGCTTCCACTTGATGTCGTCCATGCCTTAGTTGGACTGGCCATGTTCCAGGATAAACCACACATGGCTCTCACCCTTTTGGTAGCTTTTCACGGCCTCCTGCGTACTGGAGAGTTGTTGTCATTGCAAGTCAAGAACCTTTCCATTGCTAAGGCCAAAGGCCCAGCAGTGCTGTCTCTAGGACTTACTAAAGGAGGTAAGAGGCAAGGTGCCGCTGAAAGCGTCACCATTTATGAAGAGGATGTGTGTAGACGTTTGTTTCAATGGGTACAAGTGGCGAAGCCTGGTACCTTGTTGGCTGGTCCATCACACATATGGAGACGGACCTTTGCCGAACTCATTGACAAATTAGGTTTTTCCAAATGGGACTTTCGCCCATATTCCCTCCGGAGACGAGGCGCTACAGAGATGTTTAAAAAACAAGGTAGCCTTGATAGGTTACTCTTGCTAGGACGTTGGCAATCGGCGCGTACAGCGCGGATCTATGTGAATGAGGGCCTGTCGGTCCTAGCAGAACTGAAGCTGCCCTGGAGTCCGTTCACGTGGAACTTTCGAAATCAGTATCTTCGTAGTTTATCGTCACCCCTGCCGAAGCTTGAGCCCGCACAGACAAATTTGTCTGGTCAGTCCAGGGGAAACCGGAAGAAGAAACACCCAAAGAAGGGAAACAAACGCAAGACACCAAGAAAAAACGCGCTGCTGCGTTTCAGGGTTGAACTTTGTGTCCTTTGGGTTTGGCCGGGGACACAAAGATACTCTGTTATACTTGCGACTGGAGTGCTTCTTTGGGTTAGGCCGGAACACTCTGGGGGTATAAGAGGTGTACTTGTTTTTTCAGGAAAAATTTTTCAGAATTCCTGTCTCTCGACTTGTTTATTTGACAAATCTGACCTGCGAAGCTTGAAAAAGAGAGATGCGCCGTGAGTCTTTATACATGTATAGTGTTAGACAGTCACTTAGAAGCACGTTTGGAAAAAAAATAAACCACGTTTGGAAACAGCAAAAAGCGACTTAGAACCTTTCACCTTCACACTTAGAAGCTTTTTCATACACAGGATGAGGCCCCCACAGTTAGAAGGGGCAAACCATCACAGTTAGAAGCGGAACGCCACAGTTAGAAGCTCAAAACATATAATGTATATATAGTTTGTTTGAAACATGCACATATAGAATTATTGTGGTGGGTCCGAATATTGAATTTAAATCCTTACTATAAAACTAGTCTTGGCTGGTTCGTTTTCTATTGCGTCAAGTAAACAAAAACTGAAGAAAATTGAAAGAACAGCTGCGGCAAGCGAACCCCTAATATTGAATTTAAAACCTTAAAACAACAAAACTTGAATTTCCTAGCGGTTCGTTGTCTATTGAACCTTGAATTAAAATAATGGAAAACACTTGAGAAAAGATAGCTCCACCAAGCTTGGATGATAAGTTGATGGCGGGTGACAACATGCAGCTGGGTAACCAAGTCAAAAACTGGAGGCATAATGATGGGAGGTTCCAAGTGTGGGGCTTCACCATGCGACGGTGTATGCACGTACTTGTTTGTACACCCATTCCCTTCGCATCTGCATTTACATTCATGGGTACATGGGAAATATGAAAGGTGTGAATCTGTATTCACTTTCGGCTGGCAACAACGTACTTTTGTTTATCCAAGCCAAAAACTGGAGGCATCATGATGGGAGGTTCTATGTGTGGGGTTTCACCGTGCGACGGTGTATGCGCGTACTTTTTTGTACATCCATGTCTTCCGCGTGTGCCTTTGCATTCATGGGTACATTGGAAATATGAAAGGTGCGAATCTGTATTCACTTTCGGCTGGCAACAACGTGTTTTTTTTATCCAAACCAAAAACTGGAGGCATCATGATGGGAGGTTCTAAGTGTGGGGTTTTACCATGCGACGGTGTATGCGCGTACTTTTTTGTACATCCATGTCTTCGCGTGTGCATTTACATTCACGGGTACATGTGAACTATGAAAGGTGTGAATCTGTATTCACTTTCGGCTGGCAACAACGTACTTTTGTTTATCCAAGCCAAAAACTGGAGGCATCATGATGGGAGGTTAAAGTGTGGGGTTTCACCGTGCTTTGGTGGATGTGTGTACTTGTTTGTGCATCCATGGTTGTCCCATGTGCATTTGCATTCACGGGTACATGTGAACTATGACAGGTATGAATCCGTATTCCCTTACGGCTGGTGACAGCAAACAGGTGTTTAACCAAGTCAAAACTGAAGAGTAATAATGGGAGGTTCTAAGTGCGGGGCTTCACCATGCTTTGGTGGATGTGCGTACTTGTTTGTGCATCCATGTCTTCCGCGTGTGCATTTACATTCATGCGTGCGTTTGTACTATTGAACGTATGTATTTGTATTCTTTTGTATTCATTGATGGCTTGTGACAATGTACAGGTTTTGAACCAAGTCAAAAACTGCCGGCATAGTGATGGGAGGTTCTAAGTGTGGGGCTTCACCATGCTTTGGTGTATGCGCATACTTGTTTGTACAGCCATGTGTTCCCATCTGCATTTACATTTACGGCTACATATGAAATATGAAAGGTTTGAATCTGTATTCACTAGTGGCTGGTGACAGCAAAGAGGTGTTTAACCAAGTCAAAAACTGGAGGCGTAATGATGGGAGGTTCCAAGTGTGGGGCTTCACCATGCGACGGTGTATGTGCGTACTTGTTTGTACACCCATTCCCTTCGCATTTGCATTTACATTCATGGGTACATGGGAAATATGAAAGGTGTGAATCTGTATTCACTTTCGGCTGGCAACAACGTACTTTTGTTTATCCAAGCCAAAAACTGGAGGCATCATGATGGGAGGTTCTAAGTGTGGGGCTTCACCATGCTTTGGTGGATGTG
>VSDK01003326.1:113188-129239 GCA_009767595.1 Symbiodinium kawagutii | reverse complement strand
GTGCCTGCAGTGTGTTTGGGACCAGATCTTACGGTGTTAGATCAGGGAACCTTTAAGGGGAATTAACCCTCACCCCCCAGCCCCCACCCCACCACACCACACCACAGGGGGGGGAGGGGGGGACCATGACCATGACCGGGGGGGGGAGGGGGGGGGGCAACACTGGACCATATATACATTTGCTGACACCGCTCCCTGCCTTCTCCCTGCTGCTCAGTTGGGTGATGCCCTGCGATCTGATGCGAATCAGGTGCTGCTACAGGTGGCGACGGGATTGCTGGGTATGCGCTGGTGACCGGAAAAGATGTGGGAACCAACAAGAACTAACTATAGCAGACGCTGCTAGACGGCAGATGTAGGGTCCACAATGGTTTTTCATGAGTGAAATTGTGTGGTAGAAATCAACTGCAAAGCAAAAATATCATGGTCTTTGCGCGCATCTCAATCTTCGGCAGAGTTGGACAACTCCATCATGGGGCTGGATGAGATTGGATCATTGGACAAGATGGGTTTGACTGCTGGGCGTGTATGGATTGCTTGGGTGCAACTCAGCTTGACCATCTCAGCTGAACGGGAGTCGACCATACTGCAACTGACCCAGGCTGCGCTAGAAGAATCGATATCGTCCCACGACTGTACCTGATTTGTTGATATTTGTTGTGTGTTTCAGCGACTGTTCAGTAGACTTGTTTATAAATGATGAGATGCTATAGTTGATACTAGGGGGGGAGGTTAAGTCGCATCAGTCGGCAGAAGTTGTATCAGTCCTGCGTGCGCGCAGGGTTTTGTAATGGTTTTGCATGATTTATAGTTTATCTGTTTAATTGACAAACTTGGATCCAAGACATCATTACATAATCATGCGTGCGCGTAGCGTTTCGGGCAGATTCAGAAATATGATGAACTATTTATATCGGTTCAGATGTGCTGTGAACACACTTTGACAACATTCTGGTGCTGTTTGATGTTGATTAGTCGATGTTTGGTTCTGAGATTATCTCCTGTTGTTGGAAGTATCTATACTCTTGAGGATCCTACCAGAACCTATCATGTTCGCAAACCTTGTGTCACTTGACTTGAAACTTATCTACCGCCCCAGCCAGAGCGGAAGCGCTGACCCCTTGGACATCACCAGGTCACCCGCAACGAGGGCGTTGAGGAGTACACTCAGCCGTACATCATCCCCGCATGGGTGCGAGCCTGCCGCGCGTGCGCTGGCGCTTGCGTGTTGATCAGCACGTTGAGAACTACTATCGGATGGCTCTCGTTCATGGCTGTGGAGAAGGCTAGCACTATTGATATATACATATATGCTCACCGCCCCCCCCACGGCCCGCAGTTTGGCAACTTCTGGGCAAAGTTGTTGAACACTCAGGCTGTGGGTCTAAAATCCAAGAATCTAGGAGAACTTCTTGGATCGAAAGGCTCTGGATCCAAGATCCAAGATTCTACAAAAACTTCTCGGGTCCAAAAGCTTTGGATTGTTTCTTGGGAGGGTGGGAGGGATTTGCAATGGTTCCAGATCAACATCCAAATCCGCCTGGAAGTTGCGCACATAAATGCGTCGGTCGGCCCACTGCTGACCTCGGTGACACGGGGCCATAATTATCACTTGCATTTTATGCTCTCATCTACAAGATTTTTAGAAAGGCCGGGGAGGGATGGTAAAAACAGGTTTCAACTTGCAACGGTATTGCGATGCTATTGCAAAATCTAAGCTTCAAGATTCAAGATTTATGATTCTCAGGGTTCGGTCGGCCCACTCCTGACCCTGGTAACACGGAGCCACAGTTATCACTTGCATTCTATGCTCTCATCTACAAGATTTTTAAAAAGGCCGGGGAGGGAGGTCTCATCTACAAGATTTTAGAAAGGCCGGGGAGGGAGGGTAAAAAAGGATAGCGAACCACTTTCCGCAATGGCACGGCAATGGCGTTGCAATGCTATGTCAACTTGCAACGGCATTGCATTGCTATTGCAAAATCCAACCTTGAAGATTCAAGATTCTCAGGGACTCTTTGGAGCACATCCGGAGTCCTGGATTTAAGATACAAGGTTGAAAAGCACAGGAATTCTTGAAAACAAATCACGAAACCTGTATTTACAAGAACTTTTCCAACAAATCTTGAATCTCGGATTCAAGATGCTAGATTCACAGGGACTCTGTATAGCAAATCTTCAATCCAGCCTCTGGATTCAAGATTCACGATTTAAGCTTTGTTGAAAACCTCTAGACCCTAAACCCTAAACCCTAAACTCTAAACTCAACCCGCGGAATCAATAATTGAGATTCCGAAGAAAATTTTGCAAACAACTTTGCGCGCATAAAAAAACGACAAAACAAAAAAATCCATGTGTTGAGGATGGAAGTTAAACAAAAACCGTCAAAATCATTGAGAAAATCAAAAAAAAACAAAAAACAATTTCCGGAGGTCTTGAAGATCGGGTTAAACAAAAACCAAAAAAATTCGAGAAAA
The DNA here is from genome assembly GCA_009767595.1 of Symbiodinium kawagutii. Lineage (NCBI taxonomy): Eukaryota > Dinophyceae > Suessiales > Symbiodiniaceae > Symbiodinium > Symbiodinium kawagutii. The sequence continues at coordinate 126,762 of VSDK01003326.1, read as the reverse complement.
CAAAAAAAAACAAAAAAAACAATTTTCCAGAGGTCTTGGGGATGGGGGTTCGGCAAAAAACCAAAAAAACCCCGAGAAAACCAAAAAAACCAAAAAAACTAAAAAAAACAATTTTCCAGAGGTCTTGGGGATGGGGGTTCAGCAAAAAAGAAAAAAACCTCGAGAAAACCAAAAATTTCCAGAGGTCTTGGGGATGGGGGTTCGGCAAGAAACCAAAAAAACCTCGAGAAAACCAAAAAAACCAAAAAAAACAATTTTCCAGAGGTCTTCGAGATTGGGAGGAGAAGGGGGGGGTTCAGCCAAGAGTCTCAGAATATTGTTTTTTTTGGTTTTTTTGGTTTTCTCGAAGTTTTTTTGGTTTTCCTGATCAGGGGTCCTCCAAGAGTCTCAGAATATTGTTTTTTTTGGTTTTTTTGGTTTTCTCGAGGTTTTTTTGGTTTTCCTGATCAGGAGTTCTCCAAGAGTCTCAGAATATTGGTTTTTTTGGTTATTTTGGTTTTCTCGAAATTTTTTTGGTTTTCCTGATCAGGGGTCCTCCAAGAGTCTCAGAATATTGTTTTTTTTGGTTTTTTTGGTTTTCTCGAGGTTTTTTTTGGTTTTCCTGATCAGGAGTTCTCCAAGAGTCTCAGAATATTTTTTTTTTGGTTTTTTGGTTTTCTTGAAGCTTTTTGATTTTCGATATTTTTTTGTGTTTCTTAAATTGTATTTTTTTGGCCGAAATTCGGCCCGGCCAAATGAATGTACTAAATAATGGAATGAAGCGAACAGATTGATAATCTGGAAGCAGAACCGCATTTTATACTGTATTTTACATGGTTTTGTACTATGGTCACATAATAGAATAACATCTACCTAGTCAAAACCCTTATTTGATATATAGAGTTGCGGGCCGTGGGGGGGGGGCGCTGACCACATATATATATATATATTTATAGTATATATATATATATTTATTTTTATAGTATATATATATATATATGTACATACGTTTTTATATCTACATATAATTATATCATATTTATATATGAATAGTGCTAAGTAGTAATATGAACATGTGAATAGTACTTGATATATGCTGTAGAAGTAAATACGTTAGTCCAAGTGCTGGCTATAGTGCTTAGTAGTGGTTAGGAGTGGTGAAGAAATGGCGTATGCTAACGCTGGCTATTTCTATTGAAACCATGTTAAACAAATTCTCAACACATTCGCAATAGCTCCTGGAAACTGTTCAAACAAGTGTTTCCAAAAAGTGGTTTGTACTGGCTGGTTGTTTGGAGGGAGCAAAGGAGCTTGGGGTATCCCTATAATTCCCTGTGTATAGCCATCCCTTTAATCCGGAGGAGCTAAGAGTCTACCAGGTCCGTTCCCACCAAAAGGTAGGCTGTTGCTTGGACTTCACGGGGTCACGAGCCCATGCATACCTCATCTCGCGGCAGTGGGTCAGTTCACCCTTAGTCCCCCTGGTTCCCCATCATTGACCAGCTTGTTTTCCCTATGAACTTGTTGATCCTTATCCCGCATAGGTTGGTGAACTGCTTGACCCACAGCTATCTAGCTGGTATATATCCCTATTGTTGTTGGTAAATCCTCCATTGGTTGGTTGTTTGATATTGACCCAACTCGCCATGTGTTCTCGGGCACTGGGATCCCTTGTTTGTTGCCGGTTGCCCTCGCCAACAGCTAGGGACCTTTGGACACAGTGCGCCATCGCGAAGTGGTGCTGCGCTGGTTGGCACGAAGGCGGGCTGGGACTCGTAGGGCTGCGTGGAGATCAGGAGGAAGATGTTGGGCTTATGCTGGATGTAGATCTATGTTCTCAGAATATCAACTTGGACCACGCCTGGCGGATGCAATATGGTATGTATAGATGTATACACATTGTATATAGAGTATTGGCCTTTTGTATACATTAATACATGCTGCCTCCGGAGTCACCTCACGTGTTCATATCTGCATTGTACTAATATGCCATGTCCACAAAGTTTGAAACATAACATGTAGCAAGAATATATAATTGTTAATATATATATCTATATATGTATATATATATATATTTATACACACGTTTATATATATAACTGATTGTCGTTATTGTTGCTTATTGTTGGTCATTAATCAAACATTACTAGTCACATATAGACATGTGCTTCTGTGTTTCTGGAAGAACTTGAAATTGAATGGCTGATCCAAAAGTTGTTGGCCACGTGAAGCTACATGTATAATGCCCTACATCCACTAAATGTCTAAGCTGGTACCAGCTGATATCCAGCAGGGTATCCATCTTTGCATGGGTTCATACAAATAACCTTCAGATTCGTAATAGACTGTGGTGTATAGCGTTTACGCAAGAAATACGACTTGGTTCATCATGTTTACCACGTTTTGTTGGTCACAAATGGATGCCATCCACGATTTGTTGAAACTGCAGTTTTCAAGAAGCATGTGGTTGAGGAATACACCTGATAGTTGCTGGTTCCTGTTGGCCATGATTCCCTACAGTATCATTAATTCTTACACGATACTACGCACAGGAACAACCAGTCTTAGTCAAGAACAACCATCGGTTCATCATCACCGTAATGCAACAGATCAATGATGATGAATGATAATTTCAAACCAGTCACTTCATCATGATTGCAATACAAACATCACCAAATCATTGTGATGAATTATGATTTAGGATTCATATTCGATCTGCAATTTCATAATGATCAATAATCAATCATATTCAATCAGCCATTTGATGGTTGCCATTTTGGCGGTGCTCATCATGAGAAGCCGCCGCCAGAGGTGGAACATTGCTGGTTGGAAAAGTCCTGAAGCTTAGTCCATGGCGACCACCTGACCACCTGGTGCCAGCATGGGGAGGTCACATGGTTACCAGGGCTATAGATCCACATGCCAATTTCCCCTACATAACGGTAGGTGTTGACATCCTTACGAATGGATACGAATGGATTTTGGCTTGATTTTTGTAGATGAAAATTGGTGTTGGAACCTGCTGTTTGCAATCCAGAAGTCGTGCTGCATTTGCCCAGGTTGAACCTTGCATTGTGTAGAGCTGCATTTTTCGATGAACTTGCATACTTGTACGTTTTGCAGACTGCATTTTGCAGGTTCCATATTTCGACCTTAATTTGGGCATGTTCAGACAGTATGAAAGTTGGAAACCCACTTTGGGTGCATTTTGTGGGGACAAGATTTGGACATTTTGTGTTCCTGTATGTCAGAAGGATCGTGAAAGTCGTCATCGAGCTGTTTGGCACTGGGGGCGGAAATGGTGCCAGATGTTGTTAGTACTTAGATGAGTAGCATGATATTGGAAATACATATTGGCCTAGTGGTTTCTGAGGCGGAGTCGCACGTGCTTCTCGGGGTTTGTGCTCTCGGGGAGTGCGGATGCCCTCGGCGCTTGTGCGTTCTTGGGTGTCAGCGACTCTGCTTCGGAGACTACAGGGCTGGACACAGTACATGTTGCGCTGGGATGGTTGTATTGAGATGTGTTGAGCCCATGTTGGACCATTGCTATTTCTTATGTTTTTTAGGCGCTAGACATGAAGCATACCTAAACCGTGCATATGGGAAAAAAAAGAAAGGGGTGGGGTATTCCTAGAAATCATCAAAATCTCTCCGCTCGCATGTATAAGGAAGGGGGGAACTCTCGCGTTTTTTTTCAGAGACTTGGAACACACTTGTGAAAAAACGACGTAATTTTCAACATTTAGTTGAAACCTGGCTTTTTCCATGAAAAACGCTGCCAAACACCAATGTTTTTGATTAGTTTTTTTGGGAGGTCATGTCGTTGAGTTTTGGCGATTTTCATCCTTCAGTAGCGCGCAAGAGTTACAATTTCCAGTGTTGGATTGTTAGGGTGTCAGTTCATTTTCTTAACACTTTTTTTTGCATGAGACACCCTGCCAAAGGCCTATGTTTACAAGACCTTGAGGCGTTTGACACTAAATGCCACTAATTAAAACATGCACTTTGTAGTGTGATAAGATGGCCTCATGATTTTGTAGCGCGCATTACTTGGATGGGCAGAGCTTAGGCACACTAAAATTGCTAGGCCTAATATGCACGGTTTAGGTGTGCTTCATTTCTAGCGCCTGAAAAACCATGCGTAATAGCAATGCTCCAACATGCGCTCAAACACATCTCAACACAACAATCCCGAGTTCAACATGTGTCCAGCCCTGTAGTCTCCGAAGCAGAGGCAAGAGCCCCGAGAAGCACGTGCGACCCCGCCTCAGAAACCACTAGGCCAACCTAATTGAGATGCAATTCAGACGTAATTGTTGCGTAATCGACCCTGCTTGACAAACAGCCATGGAGAAGCGAAGGTGCTTGGAGATTTTCAGCATGTTTTGTCAGGGATAATGAGGATAGTTGTTTCAAGAAGTTTCCTCGAGACGCACTTGACAAGACTTGACACTAAATGACACTAATTATGACGTAGTTGGGACGTAATTCAGACGTGATTATTGCGCAATTGTTGTGTAATTGACCCTGCTTGACAAACAGTGATTGAGAAACGAAAGCACTTGGAATTTTCAGCATGTTTTGCCGGCTTCTTTTTAAAACAAATTCACTTGACACAAAATAACATTAATTGAGACATGCATTTTGTATTGTGGTAAGGTAGCCTCATCATTTTGTAGCGCGCACTAATTGGATGGGCAGACCTTTGGCACACTAAAATTGCTAGGTTTAGGTTCCTAGATGCTTTCTTGGGCCTGCATGATCAATTTGTAGCAACACTTTTCTATTTGAGTCCCCAGGGATGCCATTTTGTAGCGTGCATCAACCCACAACATTGGGAAATACGGGACATCCTCCCCACACCCTGAATAGATCTCCACCAAATACAACAAAACACTTGTGATTGCTACAAATTGCTTCTGGAGTGAAAAAAGCATGTCTCTGAGAGTAAAGCTGCCCCCTACAAAATGCAGGTCGACCAAAACACGGAAACCATGCTAGGAGTCTCATTTTCCTCTTGATGGCTTATGAGAGTTGACCCCTGCATTTTGTAGGGCTGTGCATGTGGCTGATGCATGACTTGATACCTGCTGTTTGCAATGATGTTTTTTTTGTTGGTTGCTGCATGTTGTATTTTCATAGGTTGGTGCACTTCAAACGTGCCTACAAAATGGCTAACCAACACCAGCCCCCTAATCAGAACAGGGATGGCTATAGGCTGTTGATTCACAGCCGGGCCAAACATATGATATGATATGAGTGAATACAACATATACCCCTTACTGTGATATATTGTGACTCATATACTCAATATGTATGTATATTTAATATCTATACAATCTAATATTTAATATATATAATATGTCAATAATATATATATATATGTATATATCGAATATCATATATATATAATACATTGTTATCTACATAGATAACATATGCATGACACATGGTGCATTTTTCATGGACACATTGAATCATCATATCTATATTCACAGAGCAGTCCCTACACGGACTCGGTAGAAAAGATACAACCCCATTCTTACGGGTAGTCGGCGAACCAAAGAAGGGTAGCCCCCGGAAGTTACAAGTGCAACTACTCGTACCAGTTCAATGCCGTTAGGCGGCTTCTAAAGCAAATGCCAGTGAACTATAGTCAGGTGGCTTCTAAAGCAACCTCTAGCAAGGGGGGTACCACTCTGTAGATGCGAGTCATTGAGTCCTTGAGTCATCATTGAGGTGGCTGTTTGCCACCCCGGAGTCCTTCTAGATCCTTCATGTCAGAGCTTTGCCCTGAGTTGTCGCCCGAGCCTCAGCATTCAGAAGTGATCTATGGTAGGTTGAGTTCGGTTAAATGATGGTTACGGTTACACGCTTCATGATCGAATCCTCATTGATGACATGGGGGTTGATGATGGTTATATGATGATATAAATGATATAATTGATAATTATCTCTCTCTATATCTACATATGTACCTACTGAATCGAATACCTACTTTTTTGTGGGTTGAACCAAAAAAACCTGGTTATAAAAAAAACAGTTTTTTTGATATAGCAGTTGTTTCATGATTTTGGTTGTGATATGGGTGTATTTTGTTAGGGGTTGAACATACACATGTTGCATATTTTAGTAATGTGTTGGAATCTCCCATAGTATCACTTTGCCATGATGATGATGGTGACCGGTTGTAATAGGACTTCATGTGTTTGTAATAGCTTAATAGGTTGTCGTAATCCATGGGTTCACCACGTTTCACTGAATGTATGCAACTCTTCAATGCTCAAGATACCCACACCTTCATGTACATTGTTCCGTCACTGGTTGTGTTGTTCATCTTAGATTGGAAGAGCTACAACCCGGATGATTATCGATCGATATCTTCGATACCATCAGGGGCATCAACCCAGTGTATGGGCACCAAGTCCCAGATTGTCTGTAAGAGATGTAAAGCGTCAACCGAAATACCACATTGATCGATGAAAGTAATTCAAGTCTGAGATTGGTAGTTGTGATGTATAAGTTAATGAAAACCATCATTGGAATCATGTTTGGAAAGCAAGGTTTTGTCGAACTCGGAATCAGACTTTTATTGGTTAAGTTGGCTTTCACAGCAGACTATGTTCAATTTTGACACTTTAGCCCATAATTTGCCATAATCGAGAAAAACCTGATAAATATTAGTTTTTACCAGGTTTATTTTAATTTCCACCCATAAAAGATTATTGGTTTTTCGTAATCGTAATTTTTGCGTAATTCACCCATAAAATCCCGTAATTCACCCATAAAAAATTATGGGTTATTTGAGTGAACACCTGTTTTTTTTAATGTTGAATTTTATATAGATTTCATCCCGTTTTACAAAGGTTTTGATCAAACTTTATCAGACTCTACAATGCTTATCAGCTTTGGTGCTCCAAACACATGGCCGCAAAAAGCTTCAAGATTGAATATGCACGCGTTGCAAAAGCAACAACTGCCAATTAGTAATGAACAGCTGAAACAACTCAGCATCATGTGGGGAAAATGTTCTGGCCAAAAATATGTTGTGATCTCAGGGTATGTGACTGCAAGAAACGACATGGTGTTGCTCACAGCTTGAACGGTACGATGCACTCATCAAAATTCCTTGTTTATCAACATTGGGCTTCTGATGAACTTCCGGTAGCCCAAACCAGTCTAATCTTGGGTGATTGATCCACCTATGGTGGCTTTTTTGAGGGCTGACACCCAGAAAAGCATGGTCAGTTGCTAGTTGAAGAAGTCCAATGTGCTTGTTTGAAGGTGGTGGAAAAAATGAAGTGAAGTGATGGGGCAGGCATTGGCCTGACATGTGCTTTGATGGTTCACAAGATAATCCTGAAAGAGTGCACTAAAAAACATCAATTTCTAAAAACTTGTTTTTTTGGAAAACAGTTTTTTTTTCGAAAACCTGGAAAAAAGCAGGTTATGGATTTTCAAGGTACATATATACATGCAGCAACTGATTAGCGACGATAAGTAGAAAATTCAGGCAGCTTAACATCCTCAATGATTGCACTCGGGTCGCTTTCGCCGGGTCGTGGAGCCTGGGACCCCACCACAGCTGAGCGGCCAGGCCAAGTGACAGCGGAACAGCGGTGGAAAAGCGGGAATGGCGGCGGATGGCGCGTTCAGCTGTGGTTGGGGCCGAACGCAAAGCTTCGGTGATTTATAGTTGATTTAATAGGGGCTACAACCATTGATAATAGTTGGGATAGTTATAGGGGTTATAACCCCATGTAGTTGATTTGATAGGGGTTATGACAGTTCATCATAAGGGACAATAATAATCAACAACAGCAGGGGATAGACCAACTGTATGGTTCATAAACAAAGGGGGGAACCCCCAAAGTGAATTATGGTTGGTTTATTCCTAAATGGTTCATATTGGGTGATTTGGGGGTACCCCTATTTTGAGGAACACCCGTTCAGCCACAGCATTTCCCGGGCACCGAACATTGTTCTCCAAATTGCGGTATTGCTTTCGGTATGTTTCAATCCTCTCATTTTTTCAAATTTGCCAGGCCGATTTTGAAACTGCCAGCGTTGGTACACCAGCTAATCGGTTGCCACAATGCCCAGACAGTCAACCAAGATGTGTAATCATCACTTGTCTTACTTTGATCCAGGAAAATGTGTTTATATTCATGCAAAGCAAAGGGTTTAACCACACCAAAACCCGGGTGACTGGAAACAAAAGAATTTCAAGTGTTGTATGCTATTTGGTCGAACTATTTCAAAATCTCGGAATTGGTCCATATGGGAATCCGTATCGATCGACTAATGAGTAGACTCAATCCACAAGGATGGTGTTCATGTCCAAGTGTGTGATTTTGCCAGTGTCTCAAGGGCGAACGTGTCCCATCGCGGCCGCAGCTGCCATGGAAGCAGCGATCGTTGCTCCATCAGAACATCCTCCGACCATGGAGCAGCCCATGCCTCGGCCAATGCCGGAATTTGTAGAAGTGTTTGAACAGATGCAGGCAGGATCGGTAGTGAATATCGCCAAGCTCAGCTTTGTGGTTGGTGTCGCCCTGTTGCCGACATCGGCGATGGAAAGGACACAGGACACCACATTTATTGTTGTTTCTGCTCCTGTTGTAGGCCACATGTCAGTCTCAAGTGGTTTATGTAGCTTGTGTGGCTTCATGATGGCGGTTGGCTTCTGTTGCTTTTCGTGTCCTAGGTGAAAAAGCAGTTACAAATCAATACCAGAAACGATGACAAACTACTACTGTACCAAAGCAGTGTTGTCTAGATGCTCATTCCTTACGGACGACACATTTGAAACATCATGAAACATCTAGTCCCTGACGTACAGACAAATGCATACAAATGCAACATCGACTTCACAGCAAGAATAGCGATCAAGTAAACAAAATTGGTTATTCGATTCAAACGGTCTTTTAAGATTCCAATTACACACCTCATTCCTTTCATAATATTAAGCGGGGCTTTTCTATTATATGGTGGCAACTGCTGCCACTTGTTTTTTAGTTTTCAATTCAGCTGGGTTGATCGACTCAGCTGCGGCGAGCCTTGTTGGCACAGGCCCTCCATTTGAAGCTCTGGGAGGCGCACCACGCAATGCTGGGCGGCGAAGGTGTGGTGTCCTTGCCGTTGAGCTGTCCTTTGGCGAAGCGAGGCGATGAATCTCGGAATCTCTCGGAGCTATCGATGGAACTGGAGGAGCCTGGCGTAAAGGAGACAAGGTCAACGAGGACGTTCCTTGGCGGTGATGAGCCTGGTCAGGCTACTCCCAGGCCAGTTCCTGGATATCTATGGATAGGATGGTTTGCATTTCCTGTACCGGGTGAATGAGTGTGTGAAGGTGACCATGAAGAACTTTCACCCGCTATTGTCCTACAGAATCACAATGACTTTGCCAGCCCGGGGGTGTTCCAACAAGCTTGGTGAAACCAGCATAGGTTCTTATAGGGATTTGAGTGTTGGGCCATGCGGTCGAAATCTGCTTTGTTTTGGTTCTCCTCTTGAAGCCGGCCCTTTTTTTCTTTGTCGATACTCCTAGGTTGTGTGCATCCTGCAAGGGAAGAGTTGTATAGAAGGTTACAATGAGTTGTTGTTGCAAATGGAACCTCAAGCACTGGAAATGTGTCATTCGGATTCATCAGGTAATCTGGTGTGGGCAAGAAAGATAACACATGATAGAAGATAAGAACCAGCTGGCGTGAAGATGGTGAGCTTTGATTGGGTGGAGATAATTTTGCCGTGGATTTGGAAACCTTGATGCACCTACCGATGCCCAACCGAACCCAGTCTGCAAGTGACGCGCGCAAATACTGCGTTTGTTTTTTGATTTTTAGCATAACTTTGCAAATTTCAATGTTTTGAGCTTCCATTTGGTGGGGACGCACTGGTTGTTGACCGACAGTTTTTCTTATCAGCGTTGTTTGGTCAGAAGCGCGAAAAATCGTCAAGCGTGAGGACAAAGCATTCGAATGGGCCCATTGCCTCTGTGGGTAACTCGCTCATAATGCCAGCAAGTAATCGAGCATAGTCGGGATCCCTTCAGTGGGCGCAGCCAGACATTGCTTGCAGGACGCTTGCGTTTGCAGTGTGTCCTGCCCTTGCACTTCAAAAAACTCAAGGCATGTATCTAAAAGATTCTAGAAAGGAAACCGAGAAAACGTGAATTTATGCACGTGGCATACAATCATTGCAGGTCGGTCGCTCGTATGAAGAGCAATGACACATTGCCCACACTGTACTGTCGTATTTCCATGAAAGGCCACACAAACCGGAAGTTTTTTACACCGCTTTTGAAATGAAAATGGTTTTGAGTCATACCCCGTGTTGAACATCCCATAATGACCAAACTGGTCTTTTTTATTGCCTTGGCGCCACCTCAGTAGTGACATCATCTAGTCGTTTGATCTGGATTGATTTATCTAACCATAGACAAGGGACGATTCCAGTCGCAAGTGGACGCACCACCATTAGAAAGTCCCAGGCAGAATGCGGCCAGCTCTTTGAGAGCACAGGTAGAGAATCCCACCTTACAGCCTCGAAAGATACCAGGAGGGAAATGCTGACAACTATATACAAGGCTCTCCTGGCAACACCTGGCAACGTATTGAGCTTCTCTTTTCTAGGTTGTTCATCTACTATATTGGTTTGTTCATATTGACCCACGGCCATATTGCTATGTTTGTATTTTGTGTTGCCGGAAATATGTAGGAACAGATTGTTCATGGGCAGCAGGATCCAAGCTGATTGTCTTGCCGATTCAGGTCACGCAGATTGACGCAAAAGGCCAAGCTCATAATGCATACCCTTGAAACTGGTCATGCAGAGACTTGGATGCAAAGGCATGATTTTCGATGTCTTCTTGGCTGTCCACTGACATTTATGTGTAGTTATGTTTCGATTCTGTGAAGTACGACCTGCAGAAGAGGAACACGATATACCGAAGAATAAGATGGCAGCCCTCTGAGAAATCACAAAATCGGGGTCATAATGTTGCAGGCAAGAAGGGGCAAAATCAGCATGGAGCAGCTGTCCGTTTGGTGCAAGTATTGGAGTCACTGCTGAATTCCAGAAACAATTCCCTATCCTTCCAGTTACCTCTATAGTAGGTAACCAGCTGGTATCTACCATTGCTTTTTTGGGTTGGTTACCTACTACAAAGGTAACTGGAAGGGTAGGGATTTGTTGTGCCACCCGCTTTTAAAGAGCCCATGATACGCGCGTCAAGGAGGTCGCCCATGATACCTCGACCCCCAGAAACTCACAGATTTTCGGGCTGTTTCCATGGGATGCTTCGAAGCCTCGGGAAGGTTTGTTGGTTGGGCCGGCGTCAGTGGGAACATGGGTCCATCCTTTATTGCATTCTTTCGAGCATTTGCATTTCTGCACATGAGGTACCTGGGATGGGTGAGGGTAACTGGGGTGATCATGGTTGGGAACTTTGGCAGTATAGAGTATAGCAGGCTGGTTGACGGGACCAAGATTCATGGGAAGCTTAATCGTTTGAACATGTGTAAACATGTGTAAACCATATCAGGCTCCGTATATCATGCCGGGTGAACTAGTGAATGCTACGATCATGCACTGACTGAGACTGGAGTTTTGCTCATGAGTTTGCGGCGCTAATTAGCTCTGATATCGAATGCAACTAGTTACTGGCTGCGTTTTCTTGGCAATGAATCTGAAGCATTTTTACGCATGTTCATGCACGACTGTCAATGACTGGTTCGTGGTTTCAAACACTTTTTATGTTCCCTAATTATTAACAAATGGTTTGTTGACTAGTATCTTTCATAGGGGTTGAAACCACCAACCAGATGATAGCCCTTGGGTCGCATCACATCTCTGAGTCCGAGTTGTTCGCAGGTCGTGAGGCTTCCAAGAAGGCAATAGCTATGGAGGATGATTTGCGACCATGAAGGGGGAGATTATAAGGGGAAATGAAGCTACAAGGTTGGCGGCTTTCAGACAGGTCCAGGTGGGCCTTGCGAGTACTGGAACTCTTACGTACATCATTTGTCCAGATTTGTCATAAACACTGCTGGGCCGAAGCATCTTGCTGAATGGAATGAAGTTTGCTAATCAGCGCCCCTGGCCTGTAGTTTTGTCAGATGAAGCAGCATCTCCCGTGGGAAGCACATGCGGCTTTGATGCCAAAATGGGTTCGTACCTTGGTCGTTTCACGGTTCATGAATTTCTCAGCACGAACCATTCTTGCGGATGATTGTTCTTTAATTTGCTTTAACCAAACATTAAACACTGTTCAAGATCAGCAGGTGCGGTTTCAACATTTCTCAACTGCAAGCTGACAGTGAGGCTGCAACTCAGGGTACAACTTGGGGCATAAATATGGGGGGCATTTTTTTTCTGAATGATTTGTGAAGCAAAATTTCTTGCATCACTGTATATGATTTGTTCAGTTACTCCCCTGCTGCCTTTCATATGTTCCAGAAAAAATTCGCAACAAAACAATGTTAAATCTTGGACCCTGTCTTGTGATATCACGCTCTGAGCTTCCAAGTTGCAAACACGATCAACGACATTACACAAATTGTTCTTTTTCATTTGTTTTGGCATGCCTAGTCCCTCGTAAGTGTTTGCGGTTTGCATCATGTTGTTTTGTGACATGTTGAAGATGTTGACATCAGCTGGTGTAACAGGGCGATATCAATTGCAGTTCAACAAGCATGATGATGCCCAGGGGCGGCAATTATAATCTATTCGGCTCAGGGTGAAAAGCAGCCAGCCAAGAAAGTCCTTGTTGCCTAACCTGTTCAACTCGCTTGACGCTTGGTTTCTTCCAAGTTTTTACCAAGTTCGCAAGACGCTGTTCAGCTCGTTCGCGCATCACAAGGACTCGGTGGACACCCTATGTTTGCGTCCAGCCACCTGGCCGATCTCGGCTGTCATGGCTACATTCGACACCATTACTGGTATTGGGGTTGGATGATATTAGGGTCTCCCAGTTGAGACGATATCCCAGAAGAACTCAAAGGGTAAACCGCATTAAGTTAGACCACCAAGTTCTGAGACAATGCCGTTGTTGTCAGCATGTCATTGTAGGACAGTTTGCGGTGACATGTATGTGTGTGGATGTCCCTCGATCTTTATGGTTGGTACAGCCGAAATGAAAAAAAGTGTTTCCATCAAACTTGCGGTCCCTCAAGGGGGCTAAAAAATTTTGCTGCTTTGTCCAACAAAATCAGCAAAACACCGAGTCAGAAAACCTGAGGCCTAAACGCAACTTATTTCTCAGTTAGTCAGTGTAATTCTCTGGGAAGCAAAGAAGCTGGCGCGCGCCAATACCATCCAAACAAAGGGGATGTGTTGTCTCTTCATTTTTCCGGAATGCGAAGCCGAAGGTTCCCCGTTCAACGCAACTAAACCACACTATACCATTAAAACACCACCGGCGCAACACAACTAGAACACCACCTGCAATAACACCACCACCACGACAACACCACCAAAAGATTGTCACTAAAGCACAACACCGCTAAAGCATCGCCATCACCACAAAAACACCACGACTCAAACGCCGCCGCAACATTACCCAATAACACCACATGCTACCGCCAACACCACCA